>JAOXYD010165175.1:0-37195 GCA_028565735.1 Pinacopodium congolense | reverse complement strand
AATTGGTTCCACACCAGTTCTAGTTCCAAATTTTGCTCAAAACATAGCCCTTTCAACTTGTATTCGTGCCTTCAGATTGAATCTGCATGTAAACATAAAAGGAACACACATTGAGCATTTAAATAACAAAATATGGATGAGATGATGACATTGTAACATATATAGAAATGCTATAAAATTCATCCCTATCAGTGATCCATGTGCATGTCAAGTTAAATTATGTTAGTGAGATGTTACTTATCTGATTTCTATGTTTAATAAAAATTTAGAGGAATTTAATGAACAATTTCATGAAACTTTGGGATTAAAGAAGATGTGGAGTTAAAGTGGTAGCAACAACATCGAGTAAGGAAGCTTTATACCAAATTTTATGACTAAAGTATGGGAGAAGAAAAAGATACAGTGATAAGATCTAGAGCAGCATAAATCTGTCGAGGTCATAACTAGGTTCATGGCTAGCCTGTGATTTCACTTCATAAGATATCACTAGCAGTTTCATGGAAAGATATAGCTAGAAAACAAAGAAGAGCATAAAGCTCTAGAGGTCATAACCAAGATCGAGGTTGTGAACCTTATAACTAACCTATGATTTCACTAAATAAGATATCATAAGCATGGCTGTGACTCTTCCCATAAATTATATCGATTGTTTTACATAAATATCCTATCTTTGGTTATTTAGGGGATCCTCTTTCCTCTAGGCACATCCAAGTAGCCGTCAAGAGTGAAACATCAAGTTCTAAGCCATCGCTAAAGGGTTTTACACAAATTTAAATGAGAAGAAAGGATTCAAATGCATTAATCTAAAGATTAAGAGTATGAATTCACATATGAATCATTGAAGAGCTGAGGATACCTTATGAACATTTCTATTACTTTTTGCTTTTTTATTATTTGTGTGGTTTGTACGATATGTAGGAAGTTATATTTTTATAGGATTTTGGTTTTTATGAATTTTAGGATATACTATTCATTATTATTTTTAATTTAACATCGGGTTTTCATATTTTATGTTAGAATTGATTATGGATAATAATGACATTGTTTATGGAAAGTTATGTAAGATTAAACTGTAATTCATTTCTTTGACTTTCTATTTAGATTGAGAATTAGATATAGGCTTTATATCACTCTATAGACATATATAAGATGTTTAGGTTAGGTGTAAGCTTAGCTAAAATAATAGGTTTCATAAAATGAATTAATTCTTTCAATTAATAGACTGAGATAGAGAGAAATTTCACTTGATTTATTAAATTAAATACAATTGCATAATTCTAGAGAGAGTATAATTTATGTTAGGGGATCTATGGTTTAATATATCTAGAAAAAAAGGTTGAATCAAGATTAACAATGAATATGAATGAATCCTAGAGTGATTAATTACCTAGATCTTATCTTCACAACTATGGTTAATTCTTGTGAATTGTTTTTAGGGATTTGTTTTTAATTATTTTGTTTAGTTTTTAATTAATTCAATCAATCACTTCACCATTTAATAGGCTAGATAATAGAGTTATAAATTCACTAATAGTAGCAATCCTCATTGATTTGATATTAAAATCACTATAGCTATACTGCCTAATAATAGGTTCACTTGCCTCATCATGTGTTATGGTATTATTGAGTGCTATTCTTGGTTTTTTTTTTCATTTAAAACTTAGGTATGCCCGCAAAACATTCAAGTGGCTTTTTATGGCCTTTTTCTTCTTGCATTCCTTCTTCTCCTTCATTTTATGCTTTTTGAGAATTAGGAATTAGTATTTTATATAATTTCCGTCCTTGCATTAAAAACAAGATATGATAGCTAATTTATTCTTAGAATTGTACTTTTTTTTAGTCGTTTCTTTTATTGGAGCTTTTCTTCTTTAGAAATTTCTTGAAGCTCCTTGTAAATAGTATAATCTTCTTTCCATCTCTACTACTTATGGAGGCATCATCAACACTTGATTCTTCCTTGGATACCTTAGAAGCCATGTTCTTTTTCTTCTAGATGATCTCATCCTCTTTTCACATGCTAAGAGAGTGCCTTTAGTCTCATTTCATACTTTAGAAGAGATTCAATTAACTCTTCCAAAGGTAAGACATTGAAATTTTTACCTTTTGTACTTCAATAACCTTGATAAAGACAATATCTTCTACACTAATTCAACATAAACATAGGTCATATGTAATCTTTTAACATAATTTATAATATTAATAAATCTAGCATATATAGAAGAAATACTTTCACCATCCAACGTATGAAAGAGTTCATCTTGGCTTATGAGTATAGTAACTTTTAAGTCTTAATGGAACTTCAGGACAGGGGGATGAATGGAATATCTAAAACTTTTCTAAAAACTAACAACCAAAACAACTTAAAAACAATCCTAGCTATAAGCAATCCCTATACCAAGATTTGATCTAAAATGATATGCCAATGTTTATGCAAATCAACTCAATGTAGGAATAAGGCAATACCACAATTAACAACAATATAAAGAGTGTAAGGAAAGGGAGGATGCATGAGATTTTTTTTAGTGATTTGACAATGAAAATGATTGCCTACATCCACTCTCCAATAATGATGTTGGAAGTTTCACTAAATCACAAAACTACTTACAACTTTTTCTTTGGGTGAAGACACTTACAATCCCAATCTTCACTTTGGAAAGTGAAGAGGAAGCTTTAACCGGACTTTTTCAAGGCAAAGAGGAGTTTATAAAACAAATCTCAACCTAATAATTGAAAAATTACCTTTGAAAACAAAAACATTAGACCTTCAATGGTGTTTCATTTAAAGCATAATAATCCAAGGGCCTTTATGCTTTCAAAGATTAAAAAAACTTATATAAGTGATAAACCTCTTATAAGTTTAATAAAATAGAAAATATTAGATTTAAACTAATAAAACCAAAATTGTAACTTGAAAGTTGAAGATTGAACAAGAAGATACAAGAATAAAAAGATATAAGAACATTTGAAAACTTGATATAGATCACTTTATAAGCTCAATATGAACTTAAATTTTTATAAAGATGCTTATAAATGCATTAAACCTCTTAATTATAGGGTTATTTAGCTTAAACAGATATTAGATAACTTTGCTAGCCATTAAGGACACAAAAAATGGTTGATTCCTAATGTATAAAACTAATCGTTATAGATTTATACCTAATCAGTCGACTAGTTGAGTATACCAGTCTACCAATATGCTTAACTGGTCGGTTGATTGCTTTCAAATGTTCACATTAATCAACCTACATTAAGTTAT
Organism: Pinacopodium congolense; assembly: GCA_028565735.1. NCBI lineage: Eukaryota > Viridiplantae > Streptophyta > Magnoliopsida > Malpighiales > Erythroxylaceae > Pinacopodium > Pinacopodium congolense. The sequence goes on along the minus strand of JAOXYD010165175.1, from coordinate 33,939 downwards.
TAGTCAACCAGTCACCTAGAATAACAAATTCTAGGTTTTATTTCAACTACTAAAAATGCCCTAAAACAATTTCAATTGATTTCTTTTACTCGCGGTTCAATTTAAACAAGTTACAAAGAATGCTCAAAATAATTTTAAAAACTAAGACATGAAAATTGAGATATTGAAAAATACAGTGTCTTGATTTATAAATAATTTAGCACATTTTTTAAAGTTTTATTTTCTAACCAATTTGTAAACAATTGTCTTGAAGCATTTATAATGCTTTCTCTTCCATTTTCCTCAAATTTGGTGTCTAGTTCAACCTTTTCACTTTGAATTAATTACCAAATATACCTATCTTTTAAAAATAAACCACAAATTAAAAAAAATAGTAAAGTATCATATTTTCTTTTCATCAAAACCAAGATTGGAACATTCCTTGATTCTCCTTTACTTTATTAATATCCTCATGTGTTATCTTTAAAGTTTTTCAAATTGCATATGCTATTTTGTTGAACCAAGGTGATTCCAATTATGTGTTTTGATGATGAAAAAACATTATTAATTACTAATTTTTAAGTTTTTGATTCATTTATAAGCTAGGTTAATGTTTAAAGTGCAAGGATATATTTGTGGAACCTAAGGTAAAAGAGCTCAAGCACTTGATGATCAAGAATGAATGAAATAAGATCAAGATATGAAGATCAAGTTAGTTAGGTTTAGGTGTGTCTTAGAATGTAGTTTTATAATCTTGATCTTAATCAATGCTTGAAAAGGACTCTCACATTTTCATGCTACATTTCCATATAGGCATATAAGAGTTAAATTATGGTTTAGTGATCAATTGGATTTGATTATGATATTTACCATATTCAAAATTCAATTAGAGTGGCATATAGGATAAATGTTGCATAATTAAGTTGAAACGTGATGAATTGTTTTAATGTATGCTTTTTGATGTGTTTAAATGAATTAAATTGTTGCTTGAAGTTGCTTTGGTATGTTTAAATTTGGTTGAATACAATTATGTTATGCATTGCAGTCTATGCAAGGCTTATGAAGTTTATGAAAAGGTTTAAAGTTGCTTAAGAATGAAAAAATTTCATAATCAAGGTACTTATTGTGTTTTGAATCAATTGTGTGTTTTTGTTAATTGAAAAAGCCTTGATATATATTTTTTAAAACTTATTTAAAGTGTTAATTAATGTTAGTAATTTGTTTGAAAATATTTAGAATTGATTTGAACCATTTTTTTTGTGTCTTTAGAACATATACAGCGGGCTTAGAGGCAATACAGTGGGTTGTGCAAACTCCATATTGGGTATGTTTCCAAAGACCAATACGTCGGGCTAGAGGACGTCTTATCGCTTCTAGAATCCGCTAAGTACCTCTAACGGCTAGTTTCTTTTCATGTCTTAACGAAGTTTTAACCTCCAAACTACTAGATTTTGTTTCTAGTGCCTCAAAAACTCTCCCAACTCTATAAAACTAATTCCTAAATTATTTTAATAAGTTTTAGATGTTTTGAAAACTAAACTACAAGATCAATCATTCAAACATTCAAAGGTTTCTTCATTTTCTAAATAGTTTTAATTCAACCTCAATTTTATTATTTTAATTTTTTTTCTAGTGACACAAACTTGTTGTCTTTAGTATTTTTAGACATAGATTGAGGTTAACTCATTTATTTCAAGCTCTCAAACTTTTACTCTTCAAAACTATCAAAGTTTGCATTGATCTCAATTCACTCTCACTTTTCATCATTTTAATCTATTTCTGGGTGTGTGAAATTATTGTTTTTAGTTTTATTAAGTTCCCAGGAGTTTGATTGAACAAATTATCAAATATTACAAAGCTTATTTCATTATTTTTAGGCTAAAGTTCTCGTCAATACCAAAACTATCTCTGTTTTAGGTCAGCTTATGTTCATCATGATTTTCATTGGTTAAAATTATTTTTGGTTATTCAAATTTATTGTTTTCAAATTTTTTAAGGTCTTAGGAGGTTTTCAGTGTTTTTTTTTTTATTTTTAAGTGTTTATATTGTTTGTTTGAGCATAGCTTACCTCAAAGTTGTCTAGGTTTGACGTTTTCTGCTTTTCTATTTATTTGCACCTCCTGTTTGATGTGAAAAAATTATTTTTATTTTTGCAATTAATTGTTAACTGATTGATTAAGGTTGTAGTAGGTCTATATCATTTAATTTACTTCATTTTAGTGGTTAGAAACGTTTATTTATAAGCTGAAATACATATAGACTTCATATTGTGACAAATTTTATTGATATTGATTAAATTGAACTAACCAGTTCCATAATCAAACTTTTGATTAATCATTTTGATTGTTTATGATCTGTTGAGGTGTTGGGAGGATTGTTGTAATTTTAGTTTGCCTTGTAATTTTTTAGAATTGATTATATTGCATGAGCTTTAGAGAAACACTATTAAAGGTATGATTTTGTTACATAATTGGTTGAATTAATTTGTTTTGGTTATTAATTGGACTATAGGCTACTCTTTGCCTTTAAAATAGATTGGTTAGGTTAATCTTCACATAGGATAAGGAAGATTTAACTTGTATTAATCATTGAACGTGAATTGGATTGTTTTAGGCCTTGTATGTGCGTTAGATATTATATAAGGCATAAGGATTGTGTTGATTGTATTTGAGCCCCTTTCTTACATTTCTTTTATTCAAGGTTTGATAAGCTATATAAGCTTGTGTTGAGGATCAAGCAAGCTGATTTTAGGGGCTGTCCTTGTGGTCTAAAAATTATATAATTTTGAAGTGTTGTAAGTTTTACTCTTCATCCAATGGAAAGGAAGATTGATCGGTTCGTCTTAGCTTTAAAGCAAGATTATGTATAGGTTCCTCTTGACCTTAAAGCAAGATTGTGATAGGTTCCTCTTAACCTTAGAACAAAATTGTGATAGGTTTTGCTTAACCTTATAATACAGATTTTTGTAAAGGTTCCTCTTTGTCTTATAATCAAGATTGTTGTAAGGGTTAGTCTTCACCCATTTAAAGTAAGATTAGTTTGTTAGTGAATTTTCAACAAGTATTTGGAGAGAGGATGTAGTTTATCTTTAGGGTACAAACCTCTATAAATTATGGTGGTTATGTTTTCCATATATCTTTATATTTGTGCTTTTATGTTTGTTTTATTTTTTCTTGAATTTAATTGATATTGGCTTAAGCATAATCTTCTCATATAGGGTGAATTTTGGTTAGAAAGTTCATATAGTTAAAATTGGCTAAAGGTGTTTAAAGTGTTTTAATTTACAAAGAAATTTTTAAACACCCAATTCAACACCCTCTTGGGTGCAATAGGGCTTACTAGTGGTATCATAGACTTGGTATCACATTTGCATAATTTATAATGAAATTGTAAGTAAAAATTAAAAATGGCATCTTATTTTTGTTAAGAGGGTTTGGATATTCATAGACCACCAATTTTTTATAGTAATGACTTCTTGATTTGAAAACTTGTAAACACATTTTTTATTATAAGCCAAGATTTACATTTGTGGGAAATTATTTCAAATGGATCTACTGGTTTTTAAAATGATCAAGAAGTTGTTTCTTTAAATGAAAAGGCCATACAAATCTTACATGATGCATTAGATAGGTGTATTTTTGACAAAGTTCCCAAGTGCAAATTCACTTTTGAGATTTGGTGTAGGATAGGGCAAATATATGTAGAAGGCAATGAAGATAAAGAGGAAAAGGTTTCAAACTCATGCCTTGTAGTCTTTATGGAAGAAACTCCATCTTCATTAAACATTCAAAAGGAAAGAAATGAGGTACTTTCTATCTCCCATTCAAATGATGATGAAAATAATGTTGATTATGCTGAAATTTCATTTGATGAATTAGTTGAGGTTACAAATGCTCTAAAAGTGAAAAAGAAGAAGCTTTCTTCAAGCTATAAGAATGTTGTGAAAAAGTTAAATGATTATATGATTGAAAGTGATAGATTAGTAAATGTGAATGATTGTTTGAAAAAAGAATTGGGTGGATGTTTGCACGAGAATGAGAAATTAAAAGATAAATTGCATGACATAGTAGTTTGCAAGAATTAATACATGTTAGAAATTTATAGATTGAAGAATGAAATGAATGCCGTGTTAGATTCTAAGAGTGCAGCTATTGATATGCATGAAAATGAGCATAAGTTGATGCATGAAAATGATTGTTTGAAGAAAGAAGTGGAAACCCTTAAGGAATAATTATCTAAATTCATAAAGGGTAAAGAGAATTAGATTGCATGCTAGGAGGTCAAAATAGTTCCAATGATAGGCACAGTCTAGGTTTTATTATTATAAATGTTTCTAAGGATGTTAAAAGTATTTTTATTAAGGGAAAAAACTTAGAAGATTAAATTTTGCTTAAACTCTTACTTTATAATGGTGCATCATCTTCGAAAGCTCATACTAGGCCATCTTTTAAGAATGTTGCATCTTCATCTAAATTACATGCTAGAAACAATAGTCGTGCATTTATATATGCATCTAGTGTAAAGGTAAGCAAGAATGTGCATCAAGGTCAAAATAGGCATAATTTCTTTAAGTATGCACAACCATCTCATAATGATGCATTTTGGTCTTACAAAGGGCAAAGAGGTCCTAGATCTTCTCATATTTCTAATGTGCATGTTCATAATCCTAGGAGTAGATCATACTTACATCATAGGATTCAATTTCAATAAAGAAGGGGCATGCATACATTTAGGCATCATGATAGTCATCTCATGTCTCCACATTCACATACTCGTCATAAGAATATTCTTAAAGCTATGGGCATGTATCAATCACATCTTAAGAGGACATATCAACAAGAAAAGTATAGGCATATATTTAGATATCATAATAGATCATTTAGGCATTATAGGCCAACTCATACATAAGCACCCCAAATGCATTCCCGTTTATGTAGAAATATGTCTCATACACATTCTAGGCCATCAAATATGGTTCATTCACATTCTAGGCATAATATTCATCAAAGAAGAGCATTTTGAGATATAAGACCTAGAAATGCATTTAAGTCTCATATTAGGCAAAGTGGCATGTTTGATAGGAATAACAGTATGATGCATTCTCATAACTCTCATATGCATAAATATTATCCCAAGAAAGCCAATTTTGATATGAGAAACGCATTTAGGCATCAAGATCATAGGTTTCATGATCATATGCATAAAGATACATATGTTTGTAATTTTTGTGGTAAAGTTGGACATAATGAAATATTTTATTTTATTAAAAAAAGAATGTTTAAAAAAACCATTAATCTGTGGATAGAAAAATGTGTTAAAGCTAACACCCAAGGACCCAAGTTAATGTGGGTACCTAGAGTCTATTAATTTCTTATTTTGTAGGTCTACATACAATTGTTGTCAAGCTAGGAAGCAAGAAAGTAACATTTCCAACATTTTAATGGAAGTGGAAGCATCATAATGAATGCCTCATATAAACTTACCAAGAATCAAATTGTTAAACTAAGTGAGGAGTAAAAGAACTTGAATCAAATGGTGATCCAAAAGGAGGTATTTCCCCTATGTCCTTATTTGATAATAGATAGCTTGGCATGATCTTTAGATATTTGTGTTTGATTTGAAAAAGTTGACCTTAGTCATTGGTTTTGATTAAAAATGGATTCATGTGTATAAGGAGAGCCTTTACAAGTTTTAGTATTAAAGTCATTGCATAATATTTTTTAAACTAGCACATTGCATCAAAATTGCTGCATGAATTTTGAAATTGTTGCATTATATTGAATTTAGCATATGACTTGTTTTAAAAAGGATGCATTGAACGTATTTTGAAAATGCTTGTTGATTGGCATCATATTTTTAAATTTTCAATTGGTACCATATCTTTATATTCTTAATTGGTATCTTTTCTTACATTTGGTATCAATTGGCATAATACTCTTTCAATTGGTATACGTTTGGTTTTTATAATTGGTATCACCTTTTTACAAATATTTACCATATTATTTTATAATTGGTATCATGTTTTACAAATGATTATCATAATTTACAATTGGTACCATGTTTTAAATGTGGTACTAATTATTTTCAATTGGTATCACCTTTTAAATTGTGCATATTATCGAAAATTTTAAAGATGAGTACTCTACCTTTCATGATTAAATGTTTTGAAAAGCATAAATTTAGGGGGATTATTTCTTTTGGACATATTTCAATTGGTTTTACTTGATTTATGAAAATTTTAATTGGTATTGGTTCATAATGTTCGATTTTAAAGAAAAATATGCATAAACATGTGTTTTGACGTGAAATTGTATAACTTGTGTTTTTGGTGCACAAAGGTGCATAAAATGTGATTTTCTGCAAATGTTGTATAATGTGTGTTTTTGTTTTGCAAAATATGCATGATATATGTTTTAGAAAGTTTTCTTTATGCATTTTCATCCCTTTTTCATGATTTATTGTTACATAATGTCTAATTGCATTCATTTAGGCGAGGCACCATATAAAATTGGTATTTTTTTTAAGATGCATGAATTAAGGGGTAGTAAGTTTTAAGAGTTATTTAAAATTGGTATCCTTTTTTATGATGCCAAAAAGGGAGAGAGAGTAGTGTGATAATAAGATTTAATATATGTTTAAAGTATAAAGGGAGAGAGTCATATTATTCTATAATGCATGGTATATTTATATGATATGTGATTTATATGCACTTAATATAACATGTTTTTTCATCACCAAAAAGGTAGAGATTGTTGAACCAAGGTGGTTCCAATCATGTGTTTTGATGATGGCAAAACATTATTAATTACTAATGTTTAAATTTTTTATAAATTTATAAGATAGGTTAATGTTTAAAGTGCAAGAATATATTTATGGAACCTAAGGTAGAAGAGCTCAAGCACGTGATGATCAAGAATGGATGAAATAAGATCAAGATATGAAGATCAAGTTTGGTTAGGTTTAGGTGTGCCTTAGAATGTAAGTGTCCTAAGCTTGATCTTAATCAATGCTTGAAAAGGGTTCTCACATTTTGATGATACATTTGCACATAGGCATATAAGAGTTGAATTGTGGTTTAGTGATCAATTGGATTTGAATATGATATTTCCCATATTTGAAATTGAATTAGAGTGGCATATAGGGTAAATGTCGCATAATTAAGTTGAAATGCGATGAATTGTTTTAGTGTATGCTTTTCGATATGTTTAAGTGAATTAAATTTTTTCTTGAAGTTGGTTAAGTATGTTTGAATTTATTTAAATACAATTGTGAAGTGAATTTTGGTTTATAAAAGGTTTATGAAGTTTATGTTATGGTTTAAATTTGCTTAAGAAAGAAAAATTGCATAATTAAGACTAATGAAAAGATTTCATAATCAAAGCTACTTGTTATGTTTTGAATCAATTGGATGTTTTTGTTAATTAAGAAAGCTTTGATATATGTTTTAAAACTTGTTTAAAGTGTTAATTAATGTTAGAAATTTGTTTGAAAGGTTTAGAATTGATTTGAGCCATTTTTCATGTGTTTTTGGAACATATATGACAGGCTGAGAGGCAATATGGTGGGTACAGACCCCCGTATTAAGTATGTTTCTAGAGACCAATATGCTGGGCTAGAGGACGTCGTATCGCTCCTAGAATCTGTTGTATACTTCTAACAGCTAGTTGCTTTTTGGGTCTTAACTTCTTTTTAACCTCCTAAATGGTTGATTTTTGTTTCTAACATCTCTAAACCTCTCCCAAATCTATAAATATCATTCCTTAACTGTTTTAATAAGTTTTAGATGCTCTAAAAAACAAATTACAAGATCAATCATTCAAACATTCAAAGCTTTCTTCATTTTCTATATAGTTTTCATTCAACCTCAATTTTCTTATTTTAATTTCGTTTCTAGTGCCAGAAACTTGTTATCTTTAGTTTGTTTGGTCATATATGAAGTTCATTGAGCTTTCTTTCAAATTTTTAAATGATTAACTTGGTTGCTTCAAGCTCTCAAACTTCTGCTCTTTAAAACTGTCAAAGTTTGCACTGTTCTCAGTTCAATCTCATCTTTCATCATTTTGATCTATTTTTTGGTGTATAAAATTATTTTTATTAGTTTTATTAAGGTTCCAAGAGTTTTATTGAACAAATTATTTAATTTTAGAAAGCTTATTTTGTTGTTTTTAGGCTAAAGTTCTCATCAATAACAAAATTGTCTCTATTTTGGGTCAGCCTATGTTCATCATAATTGTCCATGGTTAAAATTGTTTTTAGTTATTAAAATTTATTGCTTTCCATTTGTTTAAGGTATTAGGAGATTTTCAATATTTCTTTTTAATTTTTGAGTGTTTATATTGTTTGTTTGAGCTTAATTTTGCAGGTTACCTCAAAGTTTTCCAAGTTTGACGTTTTCTGCTTTGCTCTTAATTTAGACCTCTGGTTGATGTGCTAAAAACATTTTTATTTTTGCAATTAATTTTTAACTTATTGATTAAGATTTCAATAGGTTTATATCATTTAATTTTCATTATTAGAGTGGTTAGAAACATTTGTTTATAGGCTGAAATAGACATAGATTGCTTATTGTGATAGCTTTTATTCATATTGATTAAATTGGACTGATCGGTGCCATAATCATGTTTTAGATTAATCATTTTGATTATTTATGATTTGTTGAGGTGTTTGGAGGATTGTCATAATTTTATTTTTCCTAATAGATTTTCAAAATTGATTATATCACATAAGCTTTAGAGAAACACCATTAAAGGTGTGATTTGGTTACATAATTAGGGGAATTAATTTGTGTTGATTGTTAATTGGATTATAAGCAGATCTTTGCCTTTAAAATAGATTGGCTAGGTTACTCTTGACCTAGGATAAAGAATATTTGAATTGTGTTAATCATTAGACGTGAATTGGATTGCTTTAGACCTTATATGTGCATTAGACATTACATAAGGTGTTAAGCATGGCATTGATTGCATTTAAGTCCCTTTCTTGCATTTTTTTTCAAGGTTTAATAAGCTATATAAGCTTGTGTTAAGGCTCAAGGAAGCTAATTTTATGGGTTGTGTTTGTGGTTTAAAAATTATATAATTTTGAAGTGTTAGAAGGGTTACTCTTCACACATTAGAAAGGAAGATTGATAGGTTCCTCTTAACCTTAAAAAAAGATTGTATGTAGGTTCCTCTTGACCTTAGAACAAGATTATGTATAGGTTCATCTTAACCTTAGAGTAAGATTATGATAGGTTCCTCTTGACCTTAAAACAAGATTGTGATAGGTTCCTCTTGACCTTATAATCAAGATTTTTATAAAAGTTCCTCTTGGCCTTATAATCAAGATTGTTGTAAGGGTTACTCTTCACCCATTTAAAGTAAGATTAGGTTGTTAGTGAATTTCCAACAAGTAGTTAGAGAGAGCACCTAGTTTATCTTTAGGGTAGAAAACCTCTATAAATCATGGTGGTTATCTCTTCCCTATCTCTTTATATTTATACTTTTATATTTGTTTTATTTTTGCCTTAATTTAATTGATATTGGCTTAAGCATAATCTTCTTATATAGGGTTAATTTTGGTTATAAAATTCATATAGCTAAAATTGTCCAAAGGTATTTAAAGTATTTTAATTTGCAAAGAAATTATGAAACACTCAATTCACCCCTCCTTGGGTGTCATAGGGATTACAAATTTAATATATGGACATTCTATTAAATTTATTTCTTGTTAAGGAATAATATAAAATATTTATATACTTATTATTCAACGATACCAATTTTTATCATTACTATGCCACTATCCCTTTGGTTTTTCATATTCTTTAATCTCCTAAAATTTTCATTGGCATATGGAATCATTGTGAAATTATTTTTCACAATGCTATTTTATCAGTCCTTAAGAAATATCTCATCATAGGCTTCCTATATAAAAAATCGTTTCAATCAAAATGGAAGGCTCTACTAATATTTTCACCTTCTAAACTGATGGATGATATATTATGTTTAAACATGCCATATCTGATCTAATACTCACTATTTTTTTAGAAATATCTCTATATGAGTCCTAACTTTGATACCCCTTATTGGCCCCTGTATGGATCCTAAGAGGGGGGATGAATTAGGTGATTTAAAAAAATTTCTAAGTCTTTGCCTAATTTATTATAATACAATGAATCAATTAAACTTGAAATAAATTAAAACTTGAAAAGTAAAGAAATAAGGGAAGAGATGTGAACATCGATTTATATTTGTTTGATGTATAATCCACACTTGGATCACTCTCTAATACATTGTTGAAAATTTTACTATTTATGTCTTCTGTGTGAGTGAAGATCAAACCCTTCTTATCTTCTTTACATGTTAAGACTAATCCTTACAATTTCAATCCAAAGACCTTAATACCTTTAAATACACTAAAAAATTATATTACTTGATTAACTTTAAGTATTTAAAGAGGACTTACAAAAAACTGAGTGAAATATGCAACAAAACTTCATAACATCCACCAAAACTCATTCAAAATATCACCCATTATAAGAAACCTATTTATATGTGAAAATTCATCAAATAGTTGTTTGTTATTATTAAAATGCATTAAAAATCAATTAACACCCTTTTTTTCTCATTGAACCTAACTATTAGTATTAGATTTAATGCTCACTGGTCGACCACTCAGGCGTATCAAATTATCCCATTACTTGATTAGCCCCTATGGAAACTACACATTACTTAACCATTATCCTATCCATTGTTAGACTAGTAATTGAGCCTTTTAAAAATTGATTTTTCACATATTGAACATATTTTAACACATGTTAACAACTGCTAAACATATTCTAACATTTTGAATCTCTTCTTATTAACACACACACACACACACACACACACATATGTACACACACACACACAGACACACATTACAAGCTAGTTTCCCAAAAGATTTTGATATATCAAAAGAGTTATTTAAAAGCTTTCCTTACACAAATCCTCTTAATTATGCAACTTATATGCATAACTTTAAACATGAAGGAATATGTATGATTTTGATCTCATAAACACTTCGGAAGATCAAGAAAAAATTTACAGTAAAAATTACAAAGTATAGCCTAATTAAAAATACTATCTTAATTTAAGCCTTTTTTTAATACTTGTTCTTCTTGAATTATAACTTTAATTCCATTGTCATCCAATGCATAACTTAACACCTTTTCCTCAAGCTTTTTCATTTTGGGTTTGAAATTGAAAAAGGGTGGGATGGTTGTTTTTCAATTTCTACAAAGAAAGATGGTCCACTCATTCTATCAAAACTTTCCAAAAGCCCACTGAAAGAAGTTAATTATGTGGATTAGAATTAAACAGGGAAGGAAGGGCTTCGCTTTTTTATTGCTTTTGAAGATTGGTTTGGCTAAGTGTGAGCAAGTTTAGGATTTGCTATCGCTTTCGATTTATAAATTTTATGAAAATATATGACTTTAAGAAAAATTATAAATAATAAATTAGGACATTTGGGAAAATTAAGGTTAAATTAAAAGGAAAACGTTCCTACATATAAGCAAGATGACTTAAGTTATTAAAAATTCATGGAGTTTAAAAGAAATTGTATAACTAGACTTGATTAAGGACTTAGATAGGAATTGAAATTTTCGAAGCATATTAATTGAATTTATACATGATTGTGATTGTTTATAAAAAGAAAATTAAAATTGAGGTTAGGCCTATGCTAAAGAAACTTACATTTTCAAATTTGAAGAAAATTAAGAAAAAAATGTTTGAAATTAAGCTTAAACAAAAATTTGAAGATGAAATTTTAATTAAAAATTGATAAAAGTGTGATGAATTTAAGAGTAGAACAAATTGAATTTCTTTATTATTTAGAACTCGAGTTAATAAATGTAAAAAAAATTGAACTATTATTGAATCTATGGGCTCGTTTAGTTCAACTTTCTGTTTTTTATTTTTATGCTTTTGTTTTTATGTGCTTTCATCGAGTTTTTGTTTTTTTTCATTTTTATACTGTTTTATTCAATTTTTTTGATTGTGTGTTTTTTTATTTTGTGTTGTTTTTTTGGTTTTTGTGTTTATCGAATAGAAACAAAAAATGAAAGTAAGAAACATTATTAAATAGAGCCTAAGGGAAAGGAAGTCATAGTTAAAAGAAGATTAATATCAAAGAGATAACTTCATGTTAAATGAGTTAAAAAAGAAATTTCTAATGGGAGAAAAGGCATGTATATTCTTTGCCATTTGAATCATTTTTTAAAAATCATATTTTATTAAATGATCACACATTTCTTTTTGTTGGTTTTTTAATTTGTTTTTACAAAATTAACTTTTTTTAGAAAAGAAAAATATAGAAAGGGTGAGTAAGTTCATTTAATAAGGTATAGATTTTTTTAAAAAATGCTAAAATATTAGCAGTGCTTTCAAAATCGAATCGAATCGATTGGTTCTATCTAATTAATTAGAAATAAGCTAGTAAATTACTTCAATTACGTATATCAATTGTTATATATTAACAACAACTAGTTCAACAGTAAACTAACTACTTAAATGGTAAATGTTAAATGTTAAAACTGGTAAATTCAATAATGAAATATTTAGTTAAAAGGTAAAACTAGTCGATTATCTCTTTGAAATCAAATTAGGCCTAAATATTATTTTAATTCACATGTTAACTCTATATCGATTATGTAACAATCTAATATTCGTTGAACGTTTAAACCTTAAACCTCTCAATTTATCGATTCAATGCGAAGTCCAGATTTTAAAACATTAATTATTAGAGATTTTTTAAGAATAAGTTAAACCAAGAAAAAAAAAGTGTCTTTTACTTCTATTTTAAAGAAATCATGTTCAGATTAGAAACTATACTACATCTTATGAAAAAGAGTTTTTTTTTTAGAAGTTAAAGAAAATGAGTTAAAAAATAAAAAGGGGTGCATAGATATGCTACACTAATCTAGTCAAAATACAATTAAAAAATCAATATTGGAACACACCAAGTTAAGTAAATTAATGCAATTCTTAGCAGAGAGATGATATTACAAGCATGCACATAGTAAGGAATATGAAAAGAAGTTTTTAAACTAAAATTCGAAAATTTTATCTAGAGAATGAGAGAGATTATATCAAATCAAAGCTATATTTTTATTTGGTTAATATAAGCTATTTATATGTTAATTGAGAGAGAATATACATTTTGAATATTGAATAATAGTTCAAAACCCATGTTTCATAAAGAGATGTGGACATTAATGACGTATAGTACTATTTAGTTCTTTTCCTAAAATAATTAAATCAATAAAGTGTGGTACTACTTCATGAATTAAAGTTTTATATAAGAGTTTTCTCTTTTAGTAATTAACATCTATGTCAAACTTTCTCCATTGCTTCATTTCTATAAAAAATTTTTGTTGCACAAAAGATAACCTTATGACTTAAGAAACACAAAAGTGTCATAACATAAGTAAGGGTCACCAGAAAATCAATATATCCTCTCTTGTGTATGGATATTGTGACAATACCATTAAAGATCTAGAATATGATAGACACTTTTTTATGATAAAGACTGTTAGATTACAGAAACGTATAAAAGTAAATTTAATAAAATATATGCTAGGTATAATGTAAGATCTCAAATTAATAGGATTAGAGCCAATGACATTTTATATAAATAGGTGTATTAAAGTATATTGAGCTCTCAAATCGAAGTGTTTATAGAAAATTGATTAGTTGATTACTATACTCAAAATTTATCAAACTTCGTAATGCATATGCTATAACAATTTAGTTAAATTATTCAAGCACCAAGAAAGTAATATTGACATGCAGTTCTTCATATCTTTAAAAACTTTTAAAGTTGTCTCTCAATGGTTGTTTTGTTTCCAATTAAAAATAAATTATGTTTTTCTTCTTTTCTTAGTGCTAATTACAGTATTTGCTTAGTATATATGATGCTTAAGTTATTGTTATACTTAGTTTTAGATAATTGAACAGGCATGTGCAAGTTTTGTTAAATATTTAAATATCTAATTTCTATTCTATATTTTTGAGTTATATGTCTTCTCAACTTCCATCAATTCTAAAGAGCGAATATAAATATAATTATATGATGTTTAATTAGCACATTATTTTGTTGATCACATTTGTGAAGTTAACAAAACCTTTGATCAAGTAGAGACAATAATAGTAAAAAATTAGGATATTTGAAAAAAGAGAGAGGCATAATTCAAAAACAAAACTTAAAATGAGAAAAATTATGAAAATTTTAAAAAATACATTATAAAGAATATATAAAATATAGTTTTATTATAAATACAATTAATAATTTTAGTTTGAAATAATTTAAGAACTTTATAAATATTTGTTAATCATAATATATAATTACAATAAATACCAAACTATTGTATAAAAAACACTTTGGTACCACTTTGTTGAGAATTGAGAGAATGCTTTGATGAAGAAAGAGTAAATCAATAGAAACTATAATCACTCAACGAAATATAAGAGGGAGAGAAAATTATCATAAATTCATATTATAGATGCAAATCAATGTTTCTTATATTGTTACTTTACGATCAACATTCAAAATAACATCACGTTCATAAATATGAGTATCCATATATCCTTTGAAGTTCCCAGCACTTTTAATACAAAATGTCTTTTTAAGTTTTCTAAGCATTAGATGTCTACAGTCACATATTAACCTAGACATCATATCGACACTCATTATTCTATTAAAACATGTCACATAATAATAAATATTTGAATTTATATTTTTGACATCTTTCATAAAATTTTCCATTTAATTTGTAATTCCTTGAACCATAAATTGAAGGAAAATCATGAATTTCTAAAAATTGTTCGTCTCTTAGGATGTATCAACATCACCAATTATCAAAAGCTAGATTATTTAGCTCTCTTTCTTTAGTTCTAGTATTCAAAGTATTCAACCTAATCACAACTTTGTTACAAATTTTCTTTAAATCTTTTATAAACATTTTCTAGTTCTTTCAAATCATCTTTGAATTTAAAAAGTTCTTAGTCATTAACATCTTGAATTGCAAAATTATAATCATTTTTTAAATATTTTATCAATTTTAAAAAACATTCATTTTAGCCTTTTTTTTAATTTATGCTTGATGTATAAAATACTTATGCCTTCTATGCTTATCTTCAAAATTAGCTTTTCCCTTGAAATTTAGTTGATGTTCAAGACGAAACTTTTCACATGTAATATAAGGGAGAGGGAATTATTAAAAACTCATATTATATACTCAACTCAATAATTCTTATAATATTATTCCGCTTCTCTTCAAATAACATCACACTCATGTACATAAACATTACTTCTTGTTTTATGTCCTCTAATTCAATCTACTAGAATATATTCAGAGCACAACCTAAATGACACCTCTTCTCTACTTTACCTTAATTTAGTGTAAAAGAACTCGAAAGGACCTCCTTATTGATTATTGTCTTCTCTTTATATACTACGATGGCTCTTACAGTTTTAAAAACCCTAATTAGTTATTTAGGAATCTTTAATATTAATTAATCCAAAAAAACTTTAGATTTCTAGGGAGTAAAACAACACTTAAAATGACTTCAACAGTTAAATGTTGCCTCCTTGGATAATAAATGGCACTATTGATACCTACTATTGCTCTTCAAACTCTTCTTATAAGATGATGTCATTTTCTTCCAACATTTTTCTTCTATCCCCTTTTCATAAAATTCATTTCCTTCACCATTTATATTCCAAATTCCAAGGCTTACCTAAAAACTTCATAAAAGACCAATTAGATGGATAATAATACTTGAAGATGGGTGATAGTGCTAAAAAAACATACATATTTTAGGAATGATTTAGTGCTTTTTAAGAGAAGTTTTGAATATAATTTCATGTGGTTTTCATGAATTTTGAGTTAAAATCCTTAAATGAAATGTTACTTATAAGATTTTTAATATTTTATCACATTTCATAGGATTTTGAAAAACAGTTTGATTCACTGTTGGGATTGTAAAGAGTGTGGAACTAATTTGAGATCTAAGAACATTAAGTGAGGAAGCTCCATACCAGATTTCCTAGCCAAAGGACAAGCGGAGAAGAAGATATGGCAAAAAGTTCTAAGAGTGGTAGAAGCTAGAATTTCTAACAAAAGACCATGGCCTAAGCTACGACCATTGCCTAGACCGGGACCATTAGATAGTAGGGTCCATGATTGTAGCAATTTCTGCTAGCCATAATCTCTTGACCTAAGTGTTTTTTAAGTTTTCCAAGTCTCATCAAGGCAGAAGAGAGTCACCACTCTATAGGAGACAAGTCCCGAGCTATTTCTAAATATTTTCATGAAATTTTGAAGGAGAATAATAGATCTAAACACATTAAATCAACGATGAAAGGTTAGATTTCATAACATCAAGCAATAAGGATTAAAGGATTTAAGACAATCTAAACATTTGCTTTTCTAATTGCTTATTTTCTATACTTATTTATATGATTAATACAATATGTAGGAACTAATATTCTCTTAGGATTTGGGTTTTTAGAAACTTTAGGATGTAGCATTTGTTATTATTATTGGATTAACTCTTTAGTTCTAGATTTTGAATTAGGATTGTTAATGGATGCTTATAACCTTGAATTTAATTGTTATACGACCATAAACTATGTGTTTAACAAAGGGTTGGTTCCACCTTTTTTTTTAATGATAGCAATGTGTTTTTACTAATGTATTTATAGACCTTATTATGTTTGTTAAGATAGGTTTAGTGAAAACAAGTCATGAAGTGTTTGGTAATGACTTAAAGTTCACAAACTATTAGTCGTGAAGATATGAAATATATGTAAAGTTCACAAAGTATGTTGGAGATCTGTGAAGAAAAACACTGGGAATGAAAAAATTGAAGATATGAGATTAAGATCAAGAGTAGAATTTTATAGGTTATTGTGAGTAAGTCTTTGTAAGTCTTCTCTTTATTCTTACTATAGTGCTGAAAGTGCTTAATCATGCATTTGTAATTATGATTTGTATTTGCATACGATGAATAATTAAGAGGTGATATTTATACTTGTTGTATTTGAAACCTCTTGATGGATAAAGAAATGCATGTTTAGTATTCAATAAGTGTTAAATTGGTGAATAAATTAGTATGATTAATGATTTGGTAAAGTGGTTATGTTGATATGACTTATATGATTAATTCTTGGTTTGTATGAATTGAATTGGAGTTGTATGGCTTCAAGTTAAATTAGTTATGCATAACATAATTAGATTAAAGTGTTAAAGAATTATGGTAAGTTGAATGAATTTGATTTTGTTAAATTATGTTCAATGTGTTAAGAAATATTTAGTATTGATTGTGCTGTGTTATAATATGTTGAATTGGGTTAAAAAGTGTATAAAATTGGTTCTGGATTGATTGGACCAAGTCTGGGCCAAAGTAGGAGTTCTCGATGTGGTAAGATCGATCGAATAAATGGAGAGATAGGTCAAGGCTAACCTAATATAGATAGGTCAATCGAATAGGGAGATTAGTCAACTGAATGGGGAGATAGGTCAATCGACTATAGAGATTAGTTGACTATACTCAGCAAATCTGAGGTGAACTCTAGGCATTGACTAATTTTGCAATGGTAATGTTAATAAATGTTAAAGAACATTAGGAAATGGTAATATAACTTCTATATTAAGATTTTTAGGTATAAATCTATGTTGTTTATGGGATTTGTGTATCTAAGAAACATAGAAAATATTTATACATTGAGATGGAATATTCTTAAGTGAGCTTATGAGTTTTTGGTGAAGTTATGTTTGTTTTAGTGTTGAGTTTGGATGTGCAATCATTCTTAAGTTTAGTGTGAGCCCTTTTACACCTTGGTGAGTCAAGAGTGACTATTTTGTTAGGTGTTTTGAGAAGGGTGGAAATTGTACGTGAATTTGTTGTAAGGGTTATTCTTGAGCATTGAAAAAGAAGAGTGTTGTGAGGTTATCCATTAGCTTTAGAAAAGGGAGTTATAGGTTATTCCTTAGCCTTGAAAGGGAGAGTGAAAGATTATCCTTAAGCCTTGAAAAAGGATTTTATTTACTAATTTTCTCCTCTTTTGTTAAAATAGTGCAATCATCTAAATATTAGAGTTGGAAACTAGATATAGAGGCAACTAAATTGCTCCTAACTTGTATAAATCATTTATGCATTAATTTTTATTGTCTAATTTATTGTTGTTTAATTTGATAAATTACAATTATTGTTTAGCTTTTTCACTTAAGTGAATTGGTCTAAGAAAATTTTAATTTTGAATATAAAAGAAAACTATTTAATACCTAATTCATCCCCCTTTTTGGTGCCATATAGGCCTAACAATTAGTAACAGAGCCTAGGTCTCACATTAGGTTAATTATAATGAATTAGTGAATAAAGATTATGACACTTGGTTTAGTTGTACCCATATTATTTAATGGAAATAATTTTAAAGATTGGTGTTGAGTAAAAACTAAACTTATTTTATGCTATATCGCAAGTATACAGGTCGTACAATTGTAATATAGTAGATATTGTCGCATAAAGATTGAATTTAGTCAACCTGTTAATTTGGATTACACTATGTTTAAGAAACCAATTCAAGAACTAAGATTAATAAGAAATAAATTAAAAGCAAATTTAACAATTAATTGAAATTGAAACAGTAGACTAAAACTTAGAAAAGATCAAGATAAATTGTAGGAATTGTTGTTATCCCTATTTATTTCCTCTTATTTGATTGATTCAATTAATGTTTGGCTTAAGAATTCTTAATGTTTTAGTTGCCTTTACTTAAGGTGTAGTTAAACCTTGGGATCTCTCTATATGTAAAGCCTTTTCTAAACATTTATCAAGTTATGGAGCAATCTTATATGCAGTTTATTGATTGATTGAAATCTTTTTCTAATAAATCAATAACTTGTTATCTATAAGTCTATTAACCACTAACTCCCATTGTACAATTAACACAGATTACTTAATACACTCTCTTGATTTATTGCAAAGTTTAAGCTTAATAGATAACATAAAAATGTATCAAATTAAATCAATAAATAAAAGTACACAAATAGTTCAAACACCAATTCCTACAATAGGTTTAGCTATTCATAACATAACTGAAATCACAAATACTAATATTCTCCATCAAACAATAAAAATATATAAAAGAACATGATA
Organism: Pinacopodium congolense; assembly: GCA_028565735.1. Classification (NCBI taxonomy): domain Eukaryota; kingdom Viridiplantae; phylum Streptophyta; class Magnoliopsida; order Malpighiales; family Erythroxylaceae; genus Pinacopodium; species Pinacopodium congolense. The sequence continues at coordinate 14,779 of JAOXYD010165175.1, read as the reverse complement.
GAAAATGAAGGAATATGTAAAATGATGATTAGTGTAGCTAAGACTGAACTGTAGGAAATTGCTGGCTGCGTCTCTACGTCTCTAGAAAACCCCAAGCCATTCTGTGTCTCTGAAACTCCTCCAATTTCTATCTGTCCCCTCCATATTTTTCTTTAGGGCTTTATTTTTTTTCTTTTCTTACCACGACATTGTACTAGGCATGTCCAAAAACCACGAACGGGCCACGCTCGTGGCCTTTGCTTGCCACGAACCATGGACGTGGCTTTTTAACCACTATCCTCTTCTCCTCTTCTACTTTTCATTTAAGTTCCACCTAACATGAATAATAAGAAACAACAAGTTATTTGAACAAAAACAAATAACATAATAAAAAAATACTAAAAGATAACAATGATACTAATTAATTAAAAATACTCACAAATAAGTTTTGAAACACTAACAATTTCTACAAACAAAAGACAAAAACTTAGATAAACCTATACTAAAACATAACTATCAATTTCCCCATACTTAAATCTTTGCTTGTCCTTAAACAAATAAAAAAATAATCTTTCAATTCTGTCACTTCATTTTCACAAAGATTAAAGCATGCAATCTCTCAAATTTCGGCCAACTCAAATGTCAAGCTACTACACATATCATGACTCCTTTTCATTAATGCACATAAGCAAACTCAACTTATGAAACCATTCTACAAAGATAAGTATAAATGCAAAATGGATATTCTTTACAGTTTTCACTCATTTCTCTTAAATGTTTGGTAGGTAGCATTTCGATCTAACTTCCTATAGGAAACCACATTATCATAGATTTGATAATACATCAATCCTCCTCAACAATAATTAAATGCTAAGATAGATCAAAAGGACTTATTTTCAAGTTGTAATGGGGCTAGGGTTACAGTGTGTCAAAAAGGAGAAAAGGGGTTCATGACAAGCATTTATAAAGTATCAAATGCATAAAGGGATAATAAAATAGATTTCTGAGATACACAAATGTATATACTACTAACTACTAATTACTCACTACTCTGCACTTATTTATGCTACCAAAATGTCATTCCTTTTTTATTTTTTTAGAATAATAATAAAGAAACAATAAACAAAATAGTTGCTTAATACAATATGATAGAACAATAAAAGTACTAACAACTACTCAAAGCATCTTAGAAAACAAAAAAATTGTATTAAAAAATCCCAAATTAATTCATCATTTAGTACTCTATTAAACTTGTGATTGGGTAAGTTAATAAGGTGTGTAGTTTTCAAATGGGGTATTTTCAAGAAACAAAGGATTAAAGGCTCAAGGGGGTTAGTAAGTGATAATAAAAGGGTAGGTCATTTAAGCCAAGGCTTAGCACAAAAAGGGCCTTCATCATTTCTATTAAGCATGTATCCAGTAGACTAAAACCGAATCAAAGCAAGTTCTAAAGGTAATAACCAACAGAAGTATCCCATACACAAAGAATTGAAATGACTATAGATGGAGTCATATAGACTCAATCCTCACATAGGCTCAAGTGAAAATCCATTATACATCTATACATTACCTCATTGCTCAAGTGTCAAATTCTGAGTAAGCTTATGTACCCAACTACTTTCATCACTCCACATGGTTCGCTCTCTACTTAAGTAGCCTAATTTGAATTCAATCAATTTATTTAATCTCATTCCAACTACCATGATAGAATCTCATGGCAGCACAAATCAAAAGGATTCAAGAGTGGTTCTATTGCTAATAAAAAATAACATAAAACCCTAATGTGCCTAAAACATACATCTTAACTAACACAACGCAAACAATGACTATAATAATTCAAACAAATAAAAAAAAAGCAAATGTCACCTCCCCACACTTAGATAAAACATTTTCCTCAACGCGAAAAGGAAACCATAACAGAAAAAACAATATAGAACAAAGAAATAAAACCACGAACACATTATAATATACAAAAATTAAAAACAAATGCATGAGATAAAGGATAAGAAAGCTTATGGAAATTCTGGTGGAGATGGTGGTGGAATTGACACATCAAGGTTTTGAAGAAGAAAATATTTCTTGAGCTTCTGATCATGAGAGCGCTGATGCATGGAAACCTGTTGGATTTGCGATTTGATGTTGGCTAATTGACCCTTTAGTTGCTAATGTGTCTCAAGAAATAATTACATATTTGCGTTCATTGTGGTAAGTGTTTGTTTTGACTCTTCATCATCTACCGATGGATCTGAAGGCCAGATTCATCAATTGAAGTAGTGTGAGAGGTCTTTGGCGGATGTTGTACTGGCTTGCTTCTTTTATTAAGAACAATTGTTTTAGAAACGGGATCGCGGACTATCATGGAATAGGGCTCCAAGATCTCTAATCGTATCAAGTGCTCAATATCAAACCAAACAAGCGCTTTACTAGGATATTCCTCTATATTAACATTATAAAGTTGTGCAAGTGCACTAACAATAAAACTCATGTGAATAAAACTACTTGGTTTTTTTATAACATTCAAAATGAACCTAAATATTCTGTGTAGAGTATTGAATTTTTTTCGATGGTCTATACATCAAAGATAGAAAAGTTCTTACATAGAACATTTATTGCTTTCTGATTTGTTAAAAACTTTTAAACATATAAACATATGTAACAATAAATGTTCTGGACTTCTAATTAAGGAATTCGGTGCATTTATGGAATTAAAAGTTAGCTATCCCATAAGAGTTTGCCAATATGCATGCACACCGAAATAATCATGTTTTTTAAGCAGTTTGGTGATTGGAAATTTGAAAATTTGATGGATAGCTGCATAACCTAATTTGTAAGGATGACTAAGTCGTCGAAACCAAAACACATCTAAACAAGCTTCATCATATTGTAGGGTGCAGAAAAATTCGAAAACTACATTCCGATAAGTTGGAAAATCAAAGAGAATAAATCTATCCCAACCAATATTTTTAGCCAAGGATTCTATTTTATTAGTTAGTGCTAACTGATCTAATAGATGATATTGGTAAAATCTAAGAGGCATTAATTCTATAGAGTTCAAACTTTGAAATCGCTCACTTTTGATAGCATGGAAAATGGTAAACGGAGCATTATACCTCAGACCTATATCAGGAATACCTTGACCAAAAGCATATGATTAGAGCGTTTCACTTGTAACCATACCTGGACATTTTATTTTTGGAGCCATTGATGGAAAAAACCTGCAGAAACAATAATGTGACAAGATAAGTAAAAATAAAGGAAAAAAGAAAAAAGAAATAAAAATATTAATAAAAATAAAATGAAATAAGAGAGAATAAAAGGAATAATAATACTAAAAATAAAAATAAACAAAATATAAAAATATAAAAACAACATATTATGCAATAAACACATACAAAACATATAGAAAAACACATACAAAAACACACTTATCAAGTCACTCATATGCTTTAAACATAAAATGTAATTTCTCTTGTTTTTGTAAATTACAATTGTTAATATATAACATATGATTATGTGATGACGTTACAAATGATACGAAAGAATTGATTATATACATTATACAAGATAGTTCACCATGAATACTTCGACAATTCATTAATGTAAGCTAGTGGAACATACCAAGATTTTAGTTGATATATTATAAAATGAATGAAACATGAGATATATACTCCTATGGTTTGTATAACATGATGGTAAAGTTTGAAAAGAATATTGACATTATTTGAATTTAGCCATGGTATAGCATCTATTAAAATGATGTTATAGCTTACATAAAGTGGTGTTATGAATTGTATAAAGTATTATGTTGAAAACAAATAATAATAATTTTTATAGCCTAGGACAACATAAGACATAGCATATCATAATACCACATATAGCATGATTTCATGCTAACATTCTTATAGAAGAGCATGAATGATAGGAGTTCATTTCATAGAGTTTTTTATGATATCTTGATGTTAATTCACTCTTATCTTAATATTAAATTGTTTAATTTATGTCGTGGATTGTTTGATTTACATATGGCAACCTAATTAAAGTGGAAATGAATCAAAATGTGAAGCATGAAGGTAAATTATGAGTAAAATAGCAATACTTAGTAGCCCCACATTTAACTCTTAAAGACCCACATTTAACTCTTTTTTGGGACTCAAACTTGAGGGGTTAAATAGTGTCATTGTATTCCTTTTCAAGTTGTTTAAACAGCAGTCGAGACAAAACCAACTAGACCTTTAATTCTCACTAGCTACAATTTTTCAACTTGATCTGGTATGTCTTAGATGTATATATTGATTGTCTAAATCTAAAAAAAAAAAAGAAGAAGAAGAAGAAACACTTGGAACTCAAAATCAAAGAGAGAAATCAGATTGTGCTAGTTCTAGGGCTCTTTTCTCTTATCCTTCATCTTTTTTTTATCTTGTTTTTCATATCTTAGTTGTTAGTCAAGGATTGTGGAAGATCAAACATGTGATTCAAGTTTATAAACGTGTTTATGACCTATTATTGGTGCACTTTAACTTTTTTTATATTAAAACTCCACCTTTAGTTATCATTTACTAAAAAACATGTTGAATATAATGAGTATAATCTATTTCTTATTTCAAATGAGTGGCTAATTTTATTTTTAGTTATAGAATGGTTCTTTAATGATCTAAATATGTGATTAACTTGTTTACATGAATGATTAAAAGTTATAATTTGTTTAAATGAAGAGATTGAGGTTTATTTTAAACTAAACACTTAGAATAAAGGTAAGAAACAACTTAGGATTAGAGAAATCTAACTATTTTGTTGGAAAAATCATTAAGTAACTTGATTTAAATCATTGAATGACCAAAATTGATTTATCTTGAGGGTTATAATTTGAAAATTGGAATTTTTAGGTTAAGTTTCCTATACTTTATGACTAATACTTAAAGATTGATAAATGACTAAATTTCAACTTAAGCAATCAGAGAAAAAGCTTTGTCTTAACCATAGCATGGCTTTGATTAGTGAAGTGACCCTAGGAAAAGTCTTTCAATCCATAATTAATCCATTTAGATCATTAAAAACTAATTCCATAACAAATTTATCAATTACGCAATCCTATTATTTCAACAAAGTTATTCTGTATAACTTGAAATTTTAATTTTAGTTTGTAAATGTAGTAGTTAAATTCAATCGATTTAGAACCTCTATATAATTATAACTTAATTTGACTTAGTAGTTGCAATTTGGTGAATCCTATAGAACAATAAGTTGGGTCTAAAATATTTACATATATTATTTATGATTTATGCACTTTTCATCATTGTTGGTTTGATATTAAACAAGTAAGAATATGTATAATGTAAGAACTTAATTTGTGAATTAATTTAGATTAATTGGACTTATTAGAAAATCAAGAACAAGTTTTTGGTACCATTGCTTGGGATTGCACCAACCATAATTGGAATATTAAGAAAAATAAGTGAAGATTAGTTAGAGTTATTTATATTTTTTAAAGTGTTTAAATTTGTTTTGATTGATTTGTTTGAATTGTGTGTTTTTCTTTTGTGAGTTTGCTTGATTTTCTTTGTTGTTTTATGTTTGTATGCATACTATGTGACAAAAATCTAAGAAGTTGGAATTTGATCCAGAGTTTGTAAGAACCATTCGAAAGTAAAAGAAAGAAACTCAAGCGAGCACTTCTAAAACTGTAGGGACAAAGACTGGATGTGAGAAATCTTTTGACTTAGACATGGATCCACTTGAACAAATAGTTGATAGACCTCAGGAGGGTAATAGACCCTTAACTATGATGAATTTAGCTCTAAGAAATAGAGGTCAACCTATGGCTAGCATCGTGTGACCTAGGGTCAGTTTTAATAATTTTGAAATCTCTCATAATATCATTTATACGGTTAGAGGCTCACAATTTTGTAGTATAACATTAGAAGATCCTAATGAGTAGTTACAAAATTTCCTTGATATTTGTGATCTTTTTAGGAATAATTGAGTGTCTGAGGATACTATTAGGCTTAAACTGTTCCCAGTTTCTCTTAGAGACTAGGATAGAGCATAGCTAGATACTCATCCACTTGGTTCCATTTCAATATGGGATGAATTAATGAAGATATTCCTGGATAAGTTTTTACCATATGCAAAAATTACAAAAATAAAACATGAAAATTAGTTCCTTTGTGTAATATAAAAATGAAATTTTCTATGAGGCATGGAAAAGGTATAGAGAAATGTTAGCTAAGTGCCATAGTCATGGTTTTAATTCTTGGTAACAGGTAGAAGTTTTCTATACATGACTCACACTGTTTATTCGCTGCATTATAAATACTACAAATGGAGGAAACTTTAAGCATAAGATTCTAAAATAAGCTTATAATTTGATTAAAGAGATGGCAAAAATTAGTTTCCAATACAATTTCGAACACCATCTTAGGAATCCATCCGGGGTACATGTTATAAATGATATAGCTCCTTTGGCTACCCAAATGGAAGTGTTGAATAAGAAATTGGATAATTTGGTAACTGCAGTTGGAAGTAATGGATTTAGGAATCAAGCTTAATGTGAACATTATGGTAGTTCATCCTATATGTCCTTAGATTGCCAAATAGGTAGTCCTTTTTTCAAATAACCTGATTAAGACCAATATGTGGGTTATAATAGGCAAATGAATGTTCCTTATTCTAATACCAACAATCCTGGATGGAAAAACCACCCCAATTTTACTTGGTAAGATAACCAAAACACTTACTAACCTCTAGCCCAATCATAAAGAGCCCCACTACTAGGTTTTAAAATAAATCCAACTACATTGGAGAAATCAAGATTAGAGGAAACAATGTTTAAATTTATTTAGGGTAATGAGTCTCAGTTGCAAAATCATGAAGCAAAAATTAAGAATTTGGAGACTCAAATTGGACAAATTACTCAAATATTACAAAAGTGGCTTCCTGATAAGCTACTTAACACAACTGAAGTCAATCATAGGAAACATGCTAAGGCCATTACCTTAAGAAGTGGGTAAGAAATGGAGAGTAGGAGAGTAGATAAGGAAAAGGAAGCATAAATAGAAAAAATGACGAAACAGTGGTAGAAGTAGTAAAAAAAAAGAAAAAAGTAAAGAAGTTGTTAGTGAAAACAAAGAGCAAATTGATCCTCGAATTCCTTACCCTTAGAGATTAAAGAATATAAAGGTAGATACGCAATTTGAGAATTTTTTTTTGGAGTTGTTTAAAAAATTACATATTAATATCTCATTTGCTAAGGCCATAGTACAAATTCCAAGTTATACAAAATTTTTAAAGGACATTCTGTCAAAGAAACAAGAATTAGATGACTATGAAACTATTTAGTTAAATGAAGAGTGTTCAATAATTATTTTAAAGAACTTGCCTCCTAAGCTAGTAACTTTACTATTCCTTATGCAATAGGCAATCTGCAAATAAAAAGGGAACTTATAGATTTTGAAGCTAGTACCAATTCAATGTCTTTATTTATCTTTAAAAAAATTGTGATTAGATGAATCAAAGTCAACAATAATTTTATTGCAATTGGCAGACTGTTCGATTACTTATCCACGAGGGATTATTGAGGATTTTTTTGTTAAAGTTGATCAGTTTATTTACCCTGTGATGCTTGACAGAGAAGAAGATTATAAGATACCCATTATTCTTGTACGACCATTTATGACTACTATAAGGGCATTAATTGATGTACATGGCAAAAACATAATTTTGAGATTCCAGGATGAAGGAGTGGAGTTTTATATGTTGAAGGCAATGCAGCATCCAATGAATAATGACTATTGGAATTTTATAGGAGTTCAACAATTTAAGAGTGACCCTTTTATTGTGTTATGTTCTAATCCCTTCTAAAAGGTGTTGACTTATTCTCAGTCGATTGATTTAAATGAAGAAGTAATAAGAGAAATGTTAGCCATTTTGGAAGCTAGAACGGTGCCTCCTAGTTAGCATCCTTTAAGAGGTTTGAATCTTTATAAAGGCCCTTTAAGCCTTTACCAAAGCCCTTTAAGTCCTTCCATCTACACATATAGAATTTTTATAGAAGAAGGAAGTGATCCAATCACAGTAAAGATTAAATCCTAATATAAAGGAAGTAGTGAAAAATGAAGTAGTCAAGTCGTTAAAAACCATAATAATTTATCCTATCTCTGATTCACCATGGGTTAAACTAGTTCAAGTTGTACCTAAGAAAGGCGACATCACTTTTTTGTAATATGAACAAAACAAGTAAATAGCAACGAGAAAGTTCACTGGTTGGCATATGTGTATAGATTATAGAAGATTAAATGACACCACCAAAAAAGACCATTTTTCACTTCCTTTTATTGACCAAGTTATTTAAAGACTGGTAAGCATAGTTTTCACTGTTCATTAGATAGGTATAATGGCTACTTGCAAATTCTAGTATCCCCTAATGTTCAAGAGAAAACAACCTTCACCTGTCCATATTAAACATTTGCTTATATACGCATGTCTTTTTGTTTATTCAATGCGCCTGCTACTTTCCAATGCTACATGGTAGCTATATTTTTAGACATGACTGAATCTTATATTGAAGTATTCGTGGATGATTTTTCAATGTTCAGCACATCTTTTGATTAATGTTTGGAAAATTTATATAAGGTGCTTACTAGATGTGAAGGGAAAAATTTGGCATTAAATTGGGAAAAGTGCCACTTTACGGTTTAGGAGTGTATAGTACTTAGCCATAAAATATCAAGTAAGGGCATAGAAGTGGATCTAGCTAAGATAGAAGTGATTGCTCAACTCCAACCTCCAAATTTAGTTAAAACAATTATGAGTTTTTTAGGTCATACTGGATTTAATCGAAGATTCATAAAATATTTTTCAAAAATTACTAAACCTATTACTGATCTTTTAATCAAGGATGCCATATTTGATTTTGATGATAAATGTATGCACTCTTTTGAATTATTAAAGGTTAAGCTTTCAAGTTCCCCAATTTTAGTTCCACCAAATTGGTCCTTGCCTTTTGAATTAATGTGCAATACAAGTAATTTTTTTATTGGAGTAATTCTTGGGAAAAGGAAGGATAAAATATTTCATCTAATCTATTATGCAAGTAAGAAATTGAATGAGGCCTAAAAGAACTATACAACAACTAAGAAAGAAATGCTGGTCAAAGGTAATAGTGTATACTGATCATTAAACATTAAAATATCTATGAATAAACCTGATGCAAACTTGAGATTGATTAGATGGATCTTATTGTTGCAAGATTTTGATATAGAAATTAAGGACAATAAAGGTGTTGAGAAATTTGTTGCTAACCATCTTTCAAGATTAAATAAGGAAGTCATGGATCAAGGAACAAAATAGTATATTAAGGGAATGTTCCCAGAGGAACATTTTTTAGCAATTAGGGATGATTTGCCATGGTATATTGATTATATTAATTATTTGGTTGGCAATATTATTCCTTATGATTTTATCATATCAACAAAAATGAAAATTCCTCTCGAATGTTAGAAAATTTCTTTAGTATAATCTATATTTATATAAAATTTACGGAGATGGAATTAATAAAAGATGCATGCCTTATAAAGAAGTTCCTTTTATATTAACTCATTGTCATTTTAAAGAAGTTGGATGACACTTTAGGCCTATAAGAACTGCATACAAGGTTTTAGAATAAGGAATCTATTGGCCAACTCTATTTAAGGACACATTTACTCATGTCAAATCTTGTGATAGTTGCCAAAGAACCAGAAAAATTTCTATGAGACATGAGACGCCTCTCAATAATATTTTAGTTTGTGAAGTTTTCAATGTTTGGAGCATTGATTTTATGGGACCTTTCCCTAAATCATATGACAATCAATATATTTTAGTCGTAGTAGATTATGTAATCATATAGGTTAAAGCAGTAACATTATCCACTAATGATGCAAGATGTGTGGTGAAATTTCTTAAGAGAAGAATTTTTACACGATTTAGTACACCAAGAGCCATAATCAATGATGAAGGTTCACATTTTTTCAATAGGAAATTTAGTTCCCTCTTATCTAAATATGGCATTACCTATAAAGTTGTCACACCTTGTCATCCAAAAACTAGAGGTCAAGTGAAATTTCAAATCAAGAAATCAAAAGAATTTTAGAAAGTGCTTTTAGCGCATCTAGGAAAGATTGGTCTTTCAAATTGGATAATGCATTATGGGCATATCGTAGTGCCATTAAGACACCCATAAGTATGTATTTGTATCGCCTGAATTATGAAAAGTCATGTCATTTTCCAATTGAATTAGAGCATAAGGCATTTTAAGCAATTAATTTCTTAAATTTCGATTCAAGGAAATCTAGTGAATGATTGTTTCAATTAAATGAATTAGATAAATTTCGCCTTGATGCCTATGATACGGGCCAAGAAATGGCATGACATAAAAATCATTCCTTATGATTTCAAAGTTGGTGACAAAGTTCTAATCTATAACTCTTGTTTGAAACTTTTTCCTGGAAAGTTGCGATCTCGATGGACTTATGATATGTTTAATTTTTATTCTTTTGGTACCATTGAAGTTTCTAATGATCAATGGACAAAGGGCTAAGCTTTAATTACCTAGTAGGGTTAATGTACCTACTGAAATTCTTATCCTTTCTAACCCCCACTAGGTAGCTCCTTCTTTTAATTATTTAAGTATTTTGGTGTGTGATTTCTTTTCTTTTAGTTTGTTCTTTCAGTCTTCTCTTAAAATCTTATCTCTCTAGTCTTTATTTTTCATTTTCTTTATTTTATTTTGAGTCTTCTAAACTTTAGTTGAATTTTATTTAATCTAAGTTTCTTTTAGCTTTGAATTACTTGTTGAGTCTTAATTTAGTGTGTTTAATTAAGTTTTTCAAATTTAAGTGGTTTAAGTGTGTTCTTTCAAGTTTTAACTAGATTTTCCTTTTAATCTTCAGTTTTTAATTTATTTATATTAGGATTGATTTTCTTAGCTCTTTAAGTCCTTTTTATCTTTTTAAAGTTGTTTAAAGTGTGTTTTCCTTAAGGTTTTTATTTATTTTTTTATCCTTTTTAGTTTTATTTTATCTTTCTTTTACATTTCAATCTTTTCAAGCCTATTCTTCCTCATTTTTGGTGTTTTTAAAGCCAGATCTTGAGAAAATTAGTTATGTAATCCTTTGGTTATTGTCTAGGATTAATTTGAGGTTAATTACATGAGGAATTAAGTTGAAAATTTTAATTTTGAAGGATTCTACAGAGTTAAATATGGGGTGTAAAGCGGCGGGGTTTAACTGTCTGAACCACTATTTAAGTCTGCCTAGAGAGTCAAATAGCGATACTAGAATGGCATCGTTTAACTATCTAGTGCCTGTCGTTTAAGTACCTGTTAAGCATAGAAGTGATTCAGTTTCAACTCAGTTTTGTTTTCTTCCTCCTCTCTTCTCCTTTACGATGTAGACTCAACCCTAACCCTCAAATCCTTGATTTCTTGCTCATTTTCCCATCAAAATTCATGTTCTTGGGCTTAAATTGAACGAATTCCATCCTCTAATTGATTTTTGCCTCAAATCACATCAAAAAAACTCCAAAAATGCATTAAAATTGCTTAGAGCTTATTAAAGGCTAAAAGGGAGTCCTAGAAAATTCCAAGGTGCTTCTAACTCAAGAAAATGACATGCCTTCGAGGAGTCCTACTTTTCGAGTTAAGAAAATGCTGATTAGTTCGAGAGCCACCTCCCAAACCAATTTATCAAAGAAATAGTTTCTCAACCCTCCTTGGATGTTGAGTTTGACGTATCTATTGCCTTCCATACTTAGATGGGACACTATTCTTGTCCTGATTGGCCCCTAATGCCCTTTACGAGTACGAGACTTCTATGCCATCACTAAAGAGAAAGATGTTGATGATCTTTTTGATATTCAATCGATGGTAAGAGGTACTCTTATTATTATCACTCGAGGTTCACTTTCTACTCTTTTAGTTGTACCAGATGTTGGGGAACCTTATTTTCATTAAGTTGATCGAGTACACAGTGATATTGTAGATTTAGATCCTTCCTTTATCATCGAGGTGGCCCGAGCTAATTTACAATTGGTCCAACCACTTGGTGAATGCTATTATCCCAACTACCAGTTGTCATTACAGTAGAGGATCATTGTTGCGTTATTGAGTTCTAATGTGCTACCTCATGTAAGTGGTCTGAATGAGATTAGTTATGATGATACCTACATTTTACGTAAGATGTTTAAGGGTTTTAGAGCCACAAAGGGTTTGCCCCTCTCTCCTTCTATTTTGAACAGTATTCAAAATGTGGTCTGCTTTAAGTGTGTAAACAAGAACTTATGCTTCCCAAACTTAGTGACTTGAATTCTTCAAGAGGCCGGTGTTTCTTTTGAGGGTCAAGTTGTGATCCAGTCATAGCCTTCCTCCATTATTAGCTATCCTATTTTAAAGCTGTGGAACTATACCCTTGTGGGTGCTGAGTGGCGTAACTTGACTTGGTAGCCTCTTTAAGGTGCTGAGCAAGTTGATGATGATGAAGCTCTTGCACCTGAGCCAACTTAAGCACCTGAAGAAGGTATGGATGAGGCTTCTTCTAAATCCCACCCTAGTGTCCATCACCCTCCTCCTACTACTGATGCTCGTACTATTAGACCTCCTTTTGTCATTGATGACCAGATGGCTATGTTCCTTCTCCTCGAGTAGCATATTTTGAGGATAGAGTCTAAGGTTTATGATGTTCAGGAGAGAGTGATGCCCATAGTCAGATTAGTGTTCTTTAGAACTTGTTCATGCTCGATTGCCACCACCCAGTTAGTTTAGTCAGACTTTTGTTCTTTTATTCTTTTGCTCTTTCCTGGGGCTCTTTTGTTTTGTTACGATAGTTGCTTTCTTTTAATGTTTTCCTTTGGGTTACTTCTTTTTTTTGGCTTTGTATGTATATGCTCCCTTTTTAGGTAATTTCACAGTTATATTTATATACATGGACGATTCTTTTTGTGTATGTTGCACTTGTGCTTTTTATCTTTTTCTATGGTATCCATCTTGCTATTTTCAATGATTATGCTCAACTTTTAATATACATTTCAATGGATCGTCAAGAGAACTTATCATCTCGGTGCTTTCTGTTTCTTAGCTTCCATTTCAAGTTTTTCTTTATGATTTATGAACATTGGAGACCAATGTTCAACTTTAATTATGGGGGAGGGATACCAGGTTTTCACATTTGATTTGCTTATCCATGTGTACATCATTTTATCATCTTTTTCCCATTAATCTATATTTTTAGAAGAATTTGCTTTAATTTAGCTCCATATTAATATATTTTTCTTCCTTTTAATTTTCATTCTTTTGCCTTATTAAGACGTTATGCTTTTAATTTTGATAATTAATTAGCAATGGATTTTTTATCATTTCATATTTTGGATGATTAATTCCTTATGATCATTTTGTACATTCCATTTTTAAAATTAATATATCTAAGCAATTGGTTAGATCTTTTATACACCATATTTTTTTTAAAAATGATCAAATGGAAGTAAATTTAAAAAAAGTGTAGAGAAAGAAAAGAAAAGAAAAGAAAAACAAAATGTGCTTAAAATGTACTAAAAGTGAGCAAATTTTTCATTCACTCCACTATCTTCAGACCAACTAGTAAAAGTTAAAGAGTGGTGCTAGTAGTCAGTTAATGTGAGGTGATTTAATTGTGTAATCAAGGATGTTCATGATAAAATATTCATCTTCGCCTAAAAAGATTAAATGACCTCTCAACCAAGCCAAACTCACATAATTATTAAAATTTTTGTGTTTAAATGATTAAGGCTATGAAAGTGTTTAAAAATATAATACCTTTTTTCTTAGGTTATATTCATTTTAGACTTGGAACGAAAGTATGAACTTAAGATGAATTAGAATAAATATGTAGTGATTTAACTTCTTTTGTGACTTGATTGGATGAATCAATTTCATAACCTCTTGGTTTGCCATATTGATTAAATGATTGAAAAATTTTATTCAATGATGTTGGTTGATAAATTGACATTATTTTTCCTAAGATTATATGTTATTGTGAATTTGATGATGAATTGATTTGGTTAAGGATAAGTAAATGTTTAAATGTTAAGGAGTTTAGTTCATAGATTTTTTCATGATATTTTGATGTTAATTCACTCCTAACTTGTTGTCAAATTGTTTAATTTATGTCTTGGATTTTTTGATTTACAGATGGAAACCTAATTAAAGTGGAAAATGAATTAAAATATGAAGAATGGAGCTAAATTAAGAGCAAAATGCTAGTACATAATAGCCCTATTTTGAACTCTTAAACACCCTCTTTTTACTCTATTATGGGACTCAAATGTGAGGGTTAAACAATGTCATTATATTCCTTTTCAATTGTCATTTAAAGAGTAGTCGAGACAAAAACTAGTTGGATCTTCAATTCTCATTAGTTGCAACTTGTCAACTTGCTCCTGTATATCTCATACATATATATTAACTGCCTGAAGTAAAAAATAACAAGAAGAAATACTTGGAACATGAAATCAAAGAGAGAAATTAGATTGAGCTAGTTCTAGGGCTCGTTTATCTTGTTCTTCATCCTTTTTTTTAAATCTCTTTTACATATTTGAGTTGCTAGTTAAGGTTTATGGAAGCTCAAATACTTGATTCAAGCTTGTAAATGTGTTTGTGGCCTATTATTGGTGCATTCTAACCTATTTATATATTAAAACTTCACCTTTAGTTATCATTTGTGTTGAACCAAGGGAGGTTCCAATCTTGGTTTTGATGATAACAAAACATGCTTAATCACTAATGGTTTGAGTTTAT
>JAOXYD010165164.1:0-10182 GCA_028565735.1 Pinacopodium congolense | reverse complement strand
CTTGCTTCATTCTTCATTTTCTGCATGAAGGCTCTTCTACCTTGGGCTTCAACTCATGTCCTTACGCTTTTATATGTTCTTATCTTTCTAATGTTCATGATTTATTAAGGAGGAGTCTGCAAAATGTTTTCTTAAATGTGACACCGGTAATTTAATCGTATGCTCTTATAAGGTTGACTCTTATGTTGTACATGTTATATTTTACTCATATGTTTCTTGTATTTAATAAGTTTGTTAGAATTTTAATGGATTGAATAGAGTGACATTTATTATTCTATGAAGGTCCTATAACTTCGTCTAAGTATGAGCTACTTGAAAAATTATACACTATGTTTTTCCCTAGTCTGTTCACCTCTTAGCTTTCTTATGCTCTGTACCTTATCCATGACTGATAGTTAAATTACATATATTAGGCTTCAATCACTTGTCTCTTCTACCCATGCTCTAAAGTCTATTAAAGGGGAAAAATAAAATGTAAATTGAGATGCTTTGATTGATTATATATCATTACACTTCAGTTGTTAGGAGTCCAATAATGATGACTTGACTATTACTTCTTGAATAATTGAGATTGAGAGTTGATTTGTAATTGTAGTGTTTTAATTTCATCCATGTTATTAAAGAGGGGAGCATTGAACAGTCTTTGATTAATAATTGAAAAAAAAATTCTTTTCTTCTTTTGTTTTTGTGTGATTTCCATGTGATTATAGGCACATTTTATGTTCAATATCAATTGTCAAATGTGGTTACATATGAATTGTTATGTGTATGTGGAATAGGCTATATGTTTAATGAATAAAAAGTATTTATGTGCTTAAACTAAATGAACAAACACGCACTTCACTAACTTCATATCGATAAAAAGGTTCAACTGTATGAGTGAAGCTAGTAGCCATTTGCAATTGTGATTTAACTGATTAATTGACAGTGTTCACGACAAAACATTCACCTTTGCATCAAAAGGCTAGATGACATCACAAACAAGCCAAAAAGGATAACAAAGATGAGTAACAGGGGGACATTCACCATAAAATGTTTTCCCTCACATCAAAAGACAAGGTAAAACCCCAAAATTGCTCTATAATTATGAATTAAGTTATACTTTACATCAATTGTAATTCCCTTGAACAACCTTACGTGATAATCTATATGTAACTCCACAGATGCCTGATGTTATATATAGGAGGTCATCTTATTACTAAATGTGTAAATACATGCATTTCTAACCAAGTTTTTATCATGAAAATAGTTGTGCTTTGTAAACTTAATCAAGATTGTTTGAATTCTTCTATGTATGATATTATATGTTTAAGATCATTTTATATGATTTTTTATGTGAATTTGGAATAAGATGCCATGTTTAAATTGAAAAATAATTGAGGGTTTTTTTAAACAAGAGAACATGATTTTCACTCTCTTTGCTTTGAATCATTAAAAAGATTGAAGTTATATCTGGTGCTAGTAACCATTTGAGAATGTGATATAGTTAAGTAAATGGGAGTGGTCACGATAAAATATTCACATCCACATAAAAAACTAGATGACATCCTAAACAACGTGAAAAAAGTGTCTTAGTGGAATAACTGAGGTTCATTCATGACAAAATATTTACTTTCCCATCAAAATACTAGGTGACCTTCAACTAATGCTCCAAATTCAATTTGTTTTTTATTTGGTTAATTTGAACATCCTTGGATTTTTTTTTTGTTAACTTGAACATCTTCGACTAGGTATATATGCAGAATTGTATAAAATGAGTGGAATTTTTATATTATGCATAAGGGTTGTTGCAGTCTAAACTTAAGCAAAATAAATCCATTTTAGCCCTAAACCAAACCAAAGGTATGCACCCCTTGTCACTGAGTAATATAAAATGGCTAAGATGTCAAACTAAAAGATGCGTGACTACTTAGATGACTGAGATTTGATGTAGTTAAAATTTACCAGAATAAAAAAAACTAATTAAGGCTTCATATTCTAACAGGTTATTCTATTAAAATTAATGGCGGTGGGTTGATTTAGGATTTACTTCACTCAAGCAATACATAACCAATACTCCGAGAAACATCTTTTCTCTTTTAAACTCAAATTAAATATTTGATTCGAGAATAACTTGGAATAGAAGGAATTAATTACAAGAAGCTTAGAATCAAGTTTCTTAATCCCAAGAATCCTCACATAAGGTCCTAAATTTGGTTTATTTTTAGGTTTAAGTATGTTATCTAATGGATTTTCTAGAAATCAAATACCAATGGCTATGGAATTTAATTACCAAAGGCTTTAATCTAGGTGATCAACTTAAACTACAAAAAAATCAACCAACTAAAATTTGATTATAACCTAATATTATCCTAACGTTAACCAAAACCAATTTACTCAGACATATTGATCAATAGAAAATAGGTTAAGGTTATAAAAAAGGTTTCCATTAAATGAATCAACATGATAGAGTCAATAAAAGTGTTAAAAAGAATAATACAAATAACTAACAAGAAGATAGAGACTCATTGAAGATTTTTGTACCAATTATTCACTTGAAAGATCTAATAAAAATAGATTAAATTGAAGAATAATATGGAGAGAAAAAGAGACAAAAACCTAGTGATGGTGATGTATGAGAGGAATATGTCTTTAATTCTATCTAAAATTGACAAAAATAAAGAGTATTTAAACTCGCACAAGTTGCTACTAGGGTGCAGGGATGATTAGAGTTTTATTTGCGCAAGTTTTTCCTTATAAATCACAAAAACATTGCTGTTTTACTACCTCATTTTCAGTCCCAAAAATTTACAATTTCTTCCCATTTTCACTTTTTCTACTCTAGCCCATTTTGTACACCACGCATGGCTAGGAAATTTGAAATGTAGATTTAACAAATGATGTTATTTCATCCCATAAAATTTTAAAATGATTTGAGCTTTAAACGTGCACCTAATGCATCACCAAAGTCAACTACACCAAAATTGGTGCTTGTTTGAGTTTCTCTTGCTCTTCTCTTGATGCATCCTTCATGGCTTTCCATATTGCCCTAAAATTTAGTGTGGATTTTCATAACATGATGCTATAAGTTCTAAAATTGATTTCGTACCTTTTCTAGTTCTAGAAGTGCTTACAAATGCTTATGAAATTGCTTCCATTTGTGTCTTTAAGCTCCTTTTTTATTCTTTTCAATCCAATTAAACCCAAATAGCTTTAAACCTATAGTATAATCAAAAGAACTCCAAAATAGGAAAATTTTATAAATATTTAAGAGTGAAAACACATTAAAACATGAAATAAAAGCCAATATAAATCACATTTAACAAGGGTATCTTCCTTATTAACAATGCGATCTGAATGTGAAAACAACATTTTCGTTAGGATAAAGTTGAGATTTATGGATTAAATTGATGAAATCGATTTGTTTTTTCTTATACTTAATTAGATTTAGACTTTTGATTAAGTTTAGTACTTAAGTCATTACTTAAGGAAAAGATTTTGTTTAAGTGTAGGGGAATTTCATAAGGTTTCATTTTAGTGAACTTCCATATGTGATTAAAGGTAAGTTGACCTATAATTTGAAGAAAAATACTTAAATTATGCTTATTATCAGTTGAAATGAAGGTGTGGATCTCAATAGGCAAATTCCATGTGAAAAATATCAAGTTTGGAGAAGAATTGGAGAATATTGGAAAAGAACCATATTCTGGCAGTCCAATAGTAGGTATTAATGACGCCTTTAAACTCTATAAAATCGTCGTTGATAGCCAAGTATCAAACCTTTCAATAGTGGTTCATATATAACACCGCTGAAGGATTTTTAAGTGCTATTAAATATCTAAAAGGCATTTTATCTATTAGATGTCAAGGCAATCAATACTTTTAATCACTTAAAGATCACAAACACAAATTAGGACATATCTCAGGAGCAAAATAAAGTCATTTTGTCATCTTCTCTATCTTTTTTTGTAGTCACTCATCTAAATTATCTTTCCCTCTCATTGTTAGTGTTTTAATCTTTACTTTGGATTGTCGTTGGAGAATAGTAATTTATTTTGTGTTTTATAGTGATTACAAATTACATTCCTCTGGGTTTTGCTATTGCTTAGCTATTGATTTGTTATTATTTTAGTTTTCTTATGTTATTGCATTTCATTATGTTGGGTAGTTGTGTAAACCTTTGAATATTATTCAATAAGTTGTTGAATCATTGTTGTCACCATTTCTATTAGCTATTCATCATTTTTTCTATGAATTTACTTTATATTCTTGTTAGTTTTAATATGTTTGGCAAAATTTTTATGGGTTGAAGGAACTAAAAGGATGATGGGATTACAATTATGAGAATAGAATTAGTTTTTAATAAGTAATATGTTCTTATTCTTAGAATAAATCAAAATCGTCATTAAATGCCAAGAATTAGGGATGACTCATAGGCTTGATTAACTTATTTGCAATTTCTAGTTCAAACACTAGTTATGAGCATGTGGTTTGTAATTATCATTACCAAATTCAAAAGTAGAAATAGATTGATTGATATTTCAATTAAATCAATTAGTCTAGGGTTTTGATTCTTTAGGTTACATAATTCGAGCTTGTGAGATTTTCAATTAAGTTAGTTGTTCCCTATTACTTAATGCTATTACACTATTCCTTAATTTCAAAGCTTGTTAAATTTACCTGTCATTAGAGGAATTTAGGACACAAGAGTTTATTTGTGTCTATAGGTTGTCATCATAGCAAGAATACAATTTATCCATGTTCTCAATGATTAATTGTCTTTCCATAAATCCTAATAATATCTTTTGCTTTCTTTTTTATCAATGTTATTTTTTTCTTTATATTCCTTACTCTTGTTTATTTGTCTTCGTTCCTTTATCTATATTTTTATTGCTTTAGCCTACTTAAACCAGGGGTTTAAAATTTTTGCATAAAATTATAAGTAGCATTAACACAATAGTCCTTTGTTGATAGATCTTGACTCACCCAACTACATAAGCAGATGTTAAGTTATGTTATTATTCGGTAGTTAGTGGAAGACTTCTCATATTGAATATCCATTAAGAAAACAATAAAATACATGTCCGGTTACTTACTTAATCAATTGATCCATAAAGTGTAACGAAAACTGATCCTTTTTAGTCACTATATTGAGTTTCCTAAAATCATTAAACACCCTCTAACCTATGACTGTTCTAATATAAATCGTCTCTCCTTTGTTACTTTTCATCACTTCCACCCTTTCTTTGGTATAAATTGTGTTGGACTTATGCATTCACTATTTAAAATAGGAAAAATAATACCCTCATCTAAGATCTTCACTGCCTCTTTCTTGACAGTCTCTTTTGGGATGGTTTAATCTCCTTTATCTCTCCCTCACCATCTTATAATCTTATTCACGATTTAATCTATGCATCTCTACATTAGGACTTATACCTCCTTCTAATTATCTATATCATTTTCTTTTCCTTATCTAAATTTAGCTTATTTGATAAGATAATAGGTAGCATATGGCACTAACATAAAAGGTATTTAGATGTGTGGGCAAAGACTTCAACTCTAAAGTGGGCGATCTCTCCATAGATGATGAGATTAGTGCTTCAACTTCGACTAAAGGTTCCTATATTGGTTTTTACCCCAACACTCCTCCTTCTCAACTTCTTCATCATCTTTAATAACCACTTCTTCATCACAATTTTTCTCTTTCTTCTCCACACACTCATTAACTACATTTATCTTTATGCAAGCACTATCCTCCTTTGAATTATTCAATGTGTTACTCAAGCTAAGCTCAGCCTATTTATTGTCAATTGAAAACACTAGTTTCCCTTCATGTATATCCATCTATTCTCTTTTGATATTTACGAATGGTCTACTAAGAATCAATGGATAGTTACGATCCTCTTTAAAATCTAGCACCTTAAAATCTACTAGAATGATGAATTGGTTGACTTTAACTAGCACGTCCTCCACTACAACAAACATATTCTTAATTGATTGACCCACCAACTAAATAAGCATGTCCTAGCCCCAATTTCCTAAAAATATAAAAGACATATGAATAATACATACACCTAAGTCACATAAACCCTTAGAGAATTCAAGAATGTCAACTTCACAGAGAATTCAAGATTGTCAACTACACAATCTATGATAAAACTTCTAAAATCTAAAAATTTTAAAGGAATGTGGCTTGTAATGATGGAGCAGTAACTTTCTATCAACGAATGTTATCTAATTTTCATCCTAAGTTTGCTTATTCTTCAGGATATCTTTAAGAAACTTCATGTACTTGGGTATGTTCTCCAAGGCTTCTATAAAGGATATATTGATTTGAAACTTCCTCAAACTCTCTAGAAATTTTGAAAATTAAACTTCCATTTGATTCTTCTTCAACCCTATAAGAATGGGATTTTAGGAAATATGGTGGTGGTGGAACATATGGTGATTATGCTTTCATTTCCTCCTCTTGGTTTCTTTTTTAACATGTTTCAAACCTATTTTTCTCCAAAAAAACAAAAAATGTTTCAAACCTCTTCTTAATTGGTTCTTCTAATTCTTTTATACTTATACAGGTGATGACTTTTAACTGCCTCCTTTGATTAAACTTCATATTTCTTAGGAGACTCCCCAAACTTCTTGTAGACAATGTATTTTCTAGTTGCCCAACTTAGACCTCTAAATTATGAATAGAAGGAGCATGATTCTTTGAAATTTATTCAATCTTGGCTTCCATCCTTTTCTAACCATCATATTAGCTTGTGAATTTATAATTTAACATATCTATCATCTTGTCCATCTTCAATTCCAATGACTCAAGACTATCTTATTTGAATCCTGGTGAGCCTTGCAGTCTCATTTGGCTACTTGTATTGTTAGAACAAGAAAAAAATTAGGTGATTCTTTTACTAAGGATTGAAAGTATTTAAATAAGGACTTTTACCTAATAGAGCTAGTTATGCTCCCATTAAGTTTTTCCACTCCATGCTACTATTATCCAGTAAAAAACAATCAGTTTTAACATGAATCTTTTGTCTATACAATTGACATCTATGCTGCATCGCCTTTAGTGGTTTTGAAGGGATGGGGTTCAAACTATTTACTTGTATAGCTAGGTTTACTCTATTAGCTTATAATGTCATCACTGAATCTAAAATAAGCACTCCCTTTTTATCTTTGAAAGTTAGTTGCTTGCTCCTCTCTATCATTAACAAAAAACTATTGTTTATCACTTCCTTTAACAAATCATGTATGGGGTCTACTATCTTCTACATCAATGGTAACTTTTGTAGGTGGATTAACTCCACTACATAAATCTTACAATAGAAACTCCTTGAGCCAAGTTGTGATGTGAACGAAGCCTTTGTAATTCTTATAAAGACTCCCTGTTTCTTTGATGAAAATATGTTATCTCTTTAATGATCCTGATGGTTTTCATTAAGGGGAAGTATCTATCCAAAAAGGCTTATAGCAACTGCTCTTACTTCATCACATTCTCTAAGTTAAGAGAATTTAGCCATGCCTTGACTTGATCTTTCAACGTGAATGGAAATAATCCCATATTGGTTGCACCTTATGGTAGCCTATTATATTTAAATGTATCACATATCTCTATAATATGGGCAAAATGAACATCAGTATCATTATTACCCAGCCCATAAAATTGGGCATTGGTTTGTAGCATGTTCAACAACAATGGTTTATTCTAAAGTTGTTGCCTAAATTGGAGGTTTTATGATCCCTAGTTGATTGGCATTGAACCCTGGTTCTATAAAATCCACAAGGGTTTAGTGTCCTCCTTGGTTCCTTTATTCTACCACTGTTCTATGCATCATTACTTTTCATCTTTCTTTTATGATCTCCCTCTCTTGTTTGGTGTCATGGAAAACTAAAACTAAGTTAATTGATAAGCAAAACAAATCATTATGCAAGAGTGAACTTGTGAATAACTAATGCTAATAACATAGGAATTATTTCCATCTTTATTTTGGTTTCCCCTTACCTTGTTTATTTAATGATACTTAACTTTAGATATCTAATAGTTTTGATTACCCTATCTCGAGATCGAACCAAGTAATCATAATTGAAATGGTAAGAATTGAATTATAACCTCTTAATCTCTTAAAACGCTTTTAATTATCCAATTGGATTTGAAGTAATCATATTAGTAACCAACAAAAAATTAAGATCTTTCTTCAATTTCCCATTAATCTGAAGTTTATTTGTTTAATATGGTACCATCTCTTGTTACATATCATAATACAGATATCTATATAATCTCTCAATTCAAATTAGAGAATAAAACAATAAACACCACAAAGTTTTTATATATATATGTATATTAAATAAAAAAGATGAAGGATTTGTAAAATAGTTTAAGAGCAAGCCATAAAATAAGTTTATGAATTCATATCTTTAATTAGATCAAAGTATCTAGATTCAACAAACAAAGACAAGAAAAAGAAAGAGCAAAAGAAAAGAGTTTCAACTCGAATGTCTTCTCCTTCTTATCCTTATACTAGAAAATTAGGAGCTTGTGTTGTTCTTGGATTTTTGCTTTTTGATTTTGTGTTCCTTTTGTTCTAGCCACCTCTTTCTTATTTTTGTTTTCACTAAAATACCATCTAAACCTTCTCGAGTGTCTCCTAGGGTTTTCCACTTGTCTTTATTTGTTTGAAAAAATAGCCTCAAATCCTAAAAAATTGTAAAGATTTCTTTTCCAGCTTCTTCTTCATCTTCTCTTTGGAGTTCCTTATGTCAACTTAACAATAATGAACATTAAATATCTTATCAAATCAAAGCAAATCCTTATCCTACATTAACAATCATCACAAAAATCATAACAAAACACTAACAAGAACATAAATCATTGTCCTAAACACATAATTATCACCCAAAAAACATATGACAAGCAAAAACACATCTAAATTGAAAGCCTTATATAAATATTTTGCTTCCCATTAATCTATTATCGAACATTTCCCCACTTTTTGTAATCATAAAAAATTTCACAAACTAAAAGGCATATTGCTATAATACCAGTCAAATTTTCCTAATGTCACTTTAAAATTTTTATAACCATTTGAAAAACACTATCAAATATACTACTCCTTTACTAATGGCAACATCAATGAAATGCAAACAAAATCAAAACACAAAAGAATCATATATTTAAAAACTCATAAAGCTAAGGAAAATACCAACTATGTAATATTGATAGGTCATTGAAAACTACTAAATAAAAAATTCCTAATTACCTAACAGTATGGTATGGTGAGCTAGGGTCCAACCATAAGGAGCTAGGACACAAATTCTATTTTGAATGTTACATAGAAAAATAAAACTAAAATGTAATGAATGCAATAAAAGAGGTAGAAATAATGCAAAAGATGATAAATTGATAATAATATCAAAGAAATAGGCTGAAGGTATCAATAAGATTTCGAGGTAATTATCGATCTATAAATCTAAATAAATGGTGCTTTAGCTAAGATGTTAGCCTATGGATCCGAAGCTCAAATCCTCAGTTCCTCTAAAGTAGGTAAATATAACAAGCTTTATAGATACCCCTAACTTCGCTATAACCTTGAATAAGCTCTTTAAGTTTAATAGAACAGAAGCATTAGATAATCAGGAATGACTAGTTTTGGCAACTAACCCGCAAGCTCAGAAAGCGTAACATAAATGATTGGAATATTACATTACTTGGATAAGTTGCCTATAAATCTAACTAGTATATTGCTATTTTATGAAATCATAATTGACTATCATGTATCAAAACTTAATCCTAACATTCAGATTAGGAAATTACCAAAAGGGTGATCAAGCTTAGAAATAACTCCTAATGCTTGGCATTAAACCAAAGTTTCAAACCATCCTAAAATTAGAAACACCAATTCAATACAAGCCCATATTAATTCTCACAAATAATCACCCTTCATCGCTATAATATCTTCAAACCCTTAGGAAATTAGCCACACATGCTCAAATTAATCAAATTAGAAAGTAAATAAACATAACTTATACTTAATCAAATGAAATCAAAGCTGGAAAACTTAAGAGAAGTAATGATAATTGTGTTTTTGTATGTGTTTTTCTAAGTGTTTTGCATATGTTTATTACATAATAGGTTGTTTTTATTGTGTTTTAATATTTATTTTGCGTGTTTTTGTTTAGTATAATTTTAATTATTGTTTTGTTTGT
>JAOXYD010165153.1:0-10182 GCA_028565735.1 Pinacopodium congolense | reverse complement strand
GTGGGTTCATTTTCAATTGGGCTCTTTGTCTATATAACAGCATAATAGCTTCTTGAAATTGGTTCTAAGGGCTTGTGGTTACCGAATTGACCAACATATAGAACAAACCCAGAGGAGACCAAAGAAATTCAGAGGCAAGTGAAGGAAATGCTAGAAAAAGTCTAAGTATGTGAGAGCCTTAGTCCATGTTTAGTTCCGATCCATTAGTGCTAAAGAAGGATAGATCATGGCATATGTATTTGGAATGCCACGCCATCAACAGAATCGTTGTAAAATATCATTACCCTATCCTTAGGTTAGATAATATGCTTGATTAGTTGTATGGTGCATATTTGTTTTCCAAATTTGATCTAAAATATAGTTACCATCAAATTAGGATTAGAGAAGGAGATGAATGGAAAGTAGAATTTAAAACTAAAGA
The DNA here is from genome assembly GCA_028565735.1 of Pinacopodium congolense. Classification (NCBI taxonomy): domain Eukaryota; kingdom Viridiplantae; phylum Streptophyta; class Magnoliopsida; order Malpighiales; family Erythroxylaceae; genus Pinacopodium; species Pinacopodium congolense. The sequence goes on along the minus strand of JAOXYD010165153.1, from coordinate 9,761 downwards.
TTGACTATATGAATGGTTGGTAATGCCTTTTGGTTTAAAAAATGCACTCAACACTTCTATGAGACTTATGAATCATGTATTGCGTGAATTCTTGGAAAATTTGTGGTTGTTTACTTTGATGATATTCTAGTTTATAGCAAATCACTCGACGAGCTTGTAAAACATCTTAATAAAGTGTTGCATGTGCTTAAAGAAGAGAAAATGTATGTGTAATTTGAAAAAGTATTCCTTTTGCACTAAACAGGTCATATTTTTGGGTTATATGGTGAGTGCAAAGAGTATGCAAGTAGATGGAGAGAGGGTACGGGAAATTAAGGAATGGCCTACCCTAGGATAATTAGTGATGTTAGGAGCTTTCATGGGTTGCCTAGTTTTTATAGACTATTTGTAAAGGATTTTAGCTCCATTGCTGCACCATTAACTGAGATAGTTAAAAAGAGTGTAGGATTTAAGTGGGGGGATGAGCAAGAGAGGGCATTTAACTTTTTGAAAGAGAAGTTTAGTATAACACCAATTTTAGCTTTACCTAAATTTGCTAACACTTTTGAAATTGAGTGCGATGCTAGTGGGGTTGGAATAGGGGCTATCTTAATGCAGGATAGAAAACCAATTGCATATTTTAGTGAAAAACTTAGTGGGGTAGCCTTAAATTACCCCACTTATGATAAAGAACTATATGCATTGGTTAGGGCATTAAAAACTTGGCAGCACTATTTGGGGCTAAAAGAGTTTGTATCCATACTGATCATGAATAATTGAAACACATAAAGGGTCTACACAAACTTAGTTAAAGACATCTAAAATGGGTAGAATTTATAGACATTTCCATATGTGATCAAGTATAAATAGGGAAAGGAAAAAATCATAGTAAAAGCATTATCTAGAGACATGAATTGTTAAGCACGTTAAAGACATGTAAAATGGATAGAATTTATAGAGACATTTCCATATGTGATCAAGTATAAATAGGGAAAGGAAAATGTCATAGTAGAAGCATTACCTAGAGACATGAATTGTGAAGCACGTTAAATATTAGATTGTTAGGATTTGAACATATTAAGTATATGTATAATTATGATCATGATTTTGGTAATGTATTTAAGACATGTGAGAAATTTGTATTTGGGAAGTTCTTTATGCATGAAGGGTATTTGTTTAGAGACAACAAGTTGTGCATTCCCCAATGTTCGAGAGAGTTATTAGTTAATGAATCACATGGAGGAGTCATTTTGGTATTAAAAAGACTCTTGACTTTTTAAATAAACACTTATTTTGGCCAAATATGAGGAGAGATGTAAAAAGAGTGTATGGGAGATGTGTGGAGTGTAGGCAAGCTAAATTGAGAGCTCAATACCATGGGTTATATAAATCACTACCTATACTTAGTGAACCATGGGTAGACATTTCCATGGACTTTATTTTGGGTTTACCTAGGAAAGGTCATGATTCAGTTTTTATAGTTGTTGATAGGTTCTCTAAAATGACACATTTCATTGTATGTCGTCAAACTAATGATGTATCATACATTGCTGAGTTTTTATTTTCTAAAATTGTTCGCTTGCATAGAGTTCCAAAAACCATTGTTTCTGATCATGTTGCAAAAGTTTTGACTTATTTTTGGAAAAATTTGTGGGGTAAATTGGGAACAAAACTTTTATTTTCTACTACTTGTCATCCATAAATAGATGGTCAAACTAAAGTGATAAATAAAACTCTAGGTTCTTTATTGCATGCAATAGTTGGAAGACTTGAAAACATGGGAAGAATCCTTGTCCTTCTTTGAATTTGCTTACAATTGAACCATATATAGTGCAACTAGTTTTTCACCATTTGAAATTGTTTATTTCTTTAATCCTTTGTCTCTATTAGATCTTGTTCCATTACCATTAGGTGAAAGACACAAATTGGATGGAAAGAAGAAAGCTGAGTTGGTGAAAAAGAAAAAGCTTGATGAAAAGGCGAGGCAGAATATTGAAAGAAAGAGGCAATAATATGAACAGTAAACAAACAAGGGTCGAAAGTAAGTAATATTCAAACCTGGTGATTGGTTTTGGGTACACTTTAGAAAGGAAATGTTTGCCATCAAACAACAATCAAAGTTACAGCCACATGGAGATCGAGCATTTCAAGTGGTGGAAAGGATCAATGACAATGCATACAAGATTGATTTGCCAAGGGAATACGGTGTTCATATACTTTCAATGTTGTTGATTTATCTACTTTTAATTTTTCAAATGAAGAAGATGATTTGAGGACAAATCCTTTTGAGGAGAGGGGGAATGATGGAGATCAAGCATCACAAGTGGCTTCAAGCAAGACAGAAGGATTGGGATGTGTTTGAGAGCTTGGGCAGCAAGGAGAAACACTTAAACAGGCTCTAAAATGTGATATTAGGAAAAAAGATCCATTGCAGAATCTTGGAGGTCCAATGACAAGGTTGTAGGCTAAGCATGCTAAAGAGGCTCTTAATAATCTGATAGTTGATCTATATGCAAGAGAGGAAGCTAAAACACTTGGGAGCACATCACTAAAGTTTATAATGATCATTCAAGGCTTGAAGCAATGTGTTAGACTTGTTGAAGTAGTTTGGACTTGATGCACAACTTGAAACAACTCATTTGTTACAGTTAGGTTGTTTTGAGCATCTTTGGGCCAACTACTTGGGCTTCTTAGTCATTTTATTTAGAACTTTTAGTTATGCTATTTAGGACTTAAATTAGTGGACTCTAGCCTTAAATAAGCTTGGTTACATTTTTGGGTTTGTTTAGGCCTAATCAGATTGTTTTAAGATTATTTGTTCAGAAGTTTGTTCTATTAGACTAGGATGGGCCAAAACCTAATTCCTAACCTTATGAATTTTGGCCAAGCCATGTATATAAACCCCTTATTTCATAGAATGTGGCATATTTGATTCATGGAATATTCAGAAAAACAAATTGAGTGTTCTTTTACGTTACTTTAGAGAAATGCTTTTCTTGGTGTTCTTTAAAGACTTGGTTTTCATTCAATCAAGTGCTTGGAAGATCAAACCCATTCCTTATCACCTCAAATCCTTCCTAACTTCTATGGGAGTCATGGAAATGCCTTCTGAATCATTATTTCAGTCTTGCTCAATATTAAACAATTCTTGGATCTTGGATTCTTGATTTATGCTTCTTCCAGTCAGAGGTGAAGAGCTTATCATTTTGTTAGGTTTAGACCTAGGGAATATAAAATATGCATCTTATGTTATTCAAAAATATCTTTTGACATCTTTTTTTATGAGAAATGTGAGAAACTTCTCTTAGGTTCTTCATTGAATTATAGAACTTATCAAGATTGATTCAATCTTGTGGCATTCAAACCTGACTTATCACTCCCTCTTCTCATCTATTCTGGAGTGTGGCATCTATATCCTTTTATTCTTTGTTTGTGTTTATTGTGACCTGATTTAGCTTTCTTGGAGGTGGAATTTGTCTTGTTTATGTGGCTGTCCAGATTTAGTCCCTTTGGAGATTAGATTAGTTAGTATCAAAGATTTGGCCACTAAATGAGGTTGGATTCATCATTTTCTTTATTATCTATTATAAAAAAAATCAATATGCAGGTTTGTATTCTCTTGTTCATTTGTGTCTTTTCATTTTCTTTTTATTAGATCTTCATTTTCTGGGCAGATTTTATAGATTTGTTGATGAAAAGCAAGGATCCAATGTACAGACAGTTACTAAAGACCCATTACACATTCCATATGGTTCAATTACAAGGTCAAGGCTAAGAAGATGAAGGAAGCAATTAATGGGCTGATTCAATATTCAGTTGGGTAATAAATGGGCTAATTCAAGATTCAGTTGGGCATAAATGGGGTGATTAGCCCACTAAGGCTAGGTAGTATGAATTTTGGGCTAATGGGCATACCAAAAATATGCATCTTATATGTTTTGTTAGGTTTAGTCCTAGGGCATATAAATATGCTTCTTATGTATTCAAAAAAGTATCTTGGTTCTTCATTGAATTGTAGAATTTTTCAAGATTAATTCAATCTTATGGCATTCAAACCTGACCTATCAATCCCTCTTCTCATCTATTTGGAGTGTGGCATCCATATCCTTCTTTTTATTCTTTATTTATGTTTATTGTAACCTAATTTAGCTTTCTTGGATGTTGAATCTATCTTGTTTGTGTGGTTGTCCAAATTTAGTCCCTTTGGAAATTACATTAGTTGGTATTAGAATTTAGCCTCTATATCAAGTTGGATTCATCATTTTCTTATTATCTATTAAAAAAATGAATCTACAGATTTGTGTTCCTAAGTCTTTTGATTTTTCATTTGTTAGATCTTCATTTTCTAGTCAGACTCATTTTTCTGTGAAGATTTTACAGATTTGTGTTCTTATTCATTTGGGTCTTTTCATTTTCCTCTTGTTAGGTTTTCATTTTTAGGACAAATTTATTTTTGTAGGAAGATTTTGTAGATTTGTGTTCTTATTCATTTGGGTCTTTTCGTTTTCCCCTTTTTAGATTTTCATTTTTTGGTCAAATTTATTTTTCTAGGCAGATTTTGTAGATTTGTGTTCTTATTCGTTTGGGTCTTTTCGTTTTCCTCTTATTAGATCCTTGTTTTCTAGTCAGATTTATTTTTCTAAGCAGATTTTGCAGATTTGTGTTCTTATTCATTTGGGTCTTTTCATTTTCCTCTTGTTAGATCTTTATTTTCTCATCAGATTCATTTTTTTGGCAAATTTTGCAGATTTGTGTTCTTATTCTTTTGTGTCTTTTCTTTTTTCCTTTTGTTACATCTCCATTTCCTGGTTAGATTCATTTTTTTTGGCAGATTTTGCAAATTTGTGTTTTATTCATTTGTGTCTTTTCGTTTTCCTCTTATTAGATCTTCACTTTCTGGTCAAGTTCATTTTTTTAAATAGATTCTGCAAGTTTGTGTTCTTTGTTGTTTGTAACTCTTCATCTTCCTAAGTATCTATTCATAGTCTAACTCATTTAGATCTCTGATTGTTGTATTCAAGCATCTATTTGTGTTAATAGACAATTTTGTGCTATACGATTTTAGATCATATGAATTTTTTGGGTAATTGAGATTGTGTAGATTCCCACTTAAGTCATTATATTTTGATTTGTAGTGAAAGAAAACTAAAAAAACAAGGAAGAAAGGTTAAAATTAGAATATGGTAAACCTTGATAAAACTTGGATTCTTGAAAACTGATCTAATTAATTTTTTGCATTTCTTGTTCCAAACACAACTAGATCAGATTCTTTTGTTCCTCGAGCACAATAGTCACTATCTTACTAAGTGAAAACCTATTGTTGGTTTATCATTCCTACTTTGTTTTATGATCTCTTATTAATTATTCTAAATCTACAGATTTGTTAAATTCTCCTGAGTTAGATTAATTTGTCTTGGTTTTGTTTGGTTAGTTCATTAAAGAGCCTAAAGTGTGAGTTTGAGTGGTAAAAGGTAGGAGGGTGAGCTCATTATAACAAAAGCCACTTAATAAAGTAAACATGAGTATTGAGTGACACTAATTTGAGAGAAACACATGAGGTAGTGTTGGTGAGGTATTTTTTCTTATTTTTCTTGCAAATTTACAACATGACATCCAAGGATAAAGGTGTTCTTGATGAAGGAGATAACAGTGACAACTTCATGCTCAAAGCAATGTAACAACAATTTGAATGCATTACTATCATGTTGGGAGAGATAAGGGATAGAATGGATAGACAAGATGATGAAAGTGGCCATGAAGGTGGAGAAGCAACTTAAAAAGAGGGGTTCAATGCTAGTTGGGTAGAATTAAAGTGCTAGTTCCCCTTAGAAATTAAATGGTAATAAAAAGGAGGAGAAGGCATACTATAATTCTAAGAGTGATAACAAGCCTAATTCTAGGAGCAAAGATGAGAGCTAGAGTAAGGAGAAAGGTAATTCTAACTTTTAAACTAGAAATAGAGATATTAAGCATATTAAGTGTTGGGGTAAGGGACATATCACATCATAATGTCTAAATCGACGTATCATTATCTTGAGGGGAAATGGAGACATTGAGTATGAGAGTGAACCTAATGATGAATTACCACCAAATAATGTCGAGAGTGATGGAGAACAATATTTAGTGGAGGGAGAGGCCTTAGTCATAAGGCGAGCATTAGATATGTAAGAGAAGGAGGAAGATGATCTATAATACAATAACATCTTTAACACTTGATGTCATATTCAAGGAAAGGTGCGTAGCATGATCATAGATGGAGGGAGTTGCACTAATGTAGTTGAGGTAATGGTATCAAAACTAAATTTGCCTACCATTAAGCATCCTAGACCATATACTCTTCAATGGTTGAATGATAATGGAGACATTAGGTAAACAAGCAGGTTTTGGTTTCATTTTGTGTTGGAAAATATCATCATAAGGCTTTGTATGATGTGGTACCTATGCAAGCTGGTCATTCTCTTTTGGGCAGACCTTGGAAATTTGGTCTGCCCATTTGATCAACGTGTGATGCATGATAGGATAAAAAACCAATATAGTTTTGCAACAAATGGAAAATCAATCACTCTTGTACCATTAACACCTCAACAAGTGTATAAAGATCATATGAGAATTAAAAATGAGAGTGCAAAGAAAAGAGAGTGTGAAATTGAGTGAAATGGAAAGAAAGGAGTGCAAGAGAGTGAAAAGAGAGAAAATGTCAGAATAGCAAAGAAAAAGGAGCAACTTAGTGCAAAAGAGAGAGAGAAAGCAAGAGAGTTCCTTGCAAAAGAAATTGATGTTAGGAGAGTTTTTTTTTAATTCTAAACAGCCTATGTTATTACTTTTGTACAAAGAAGCATTGATCAACACTAACAACATTAATTCTTCTTTGCCAAGTGTCATTGTTTCTATTTTGCAGGATTTTGGCGATGTATTTCCCAAGGAAGTTCTAAGTGGCTTGCCACCAATTTGGGGAATAAAACACCAAGTTGATTTTATACTTGGTGCTTCAATTCCAAATCGACTAGTCTATAGAAGTAATATAGAGTTAACAAAGGAACTTCAACAGCAAGTAGAGGGACTCTTCGCTAAGGGATATATGAGGGAAAGCATGAGTAAATGTGCTGTTCCAGTGTTACTTATGGCTGGAAATGGAGGATGTGTGTTGATTGCCGAGTCATCAATAAAATCACTATAAAGTGTAGACATCCCATTCCTAGATTAGATGATATGCATGGTTCTTGTGTGTTTTTTAAAATTGATTTGAAGAGTGGGTATCATCAAATTAGAATGCATAAGGAAGATGAGTCAAAAACAACCTTCAAAATAAAATATGGTTTATATGAGTGGTTAGTTATGCCATTTGGTTTAACTAATGCACCTAACACATTTATAAGAATAATGAACCATGTTTTGCATTCTTTCATTGGCAGATTTGCAGTAGTTTATTTTGATGACATTATGGTTTATAGTTAAAGCTTAGATGAGAAAATTGATCATTTATGAAGTGTTTTATGAGAACAATAGTTGTATGCTAACTTTAAAAAGTGTTCCTTTTGTACATATCAGATTGTGTTTCTTGGTTATATTGTTAATGCTAAGGGAATTTCAGTTGACGAGGAAGAGGTTAGAGCTATTCGTGGTTGGCCTACACCTAAAACAATTTACTTATATGCGTAGCTTTCATGGATTAGCTAGCTCTTATAGGAGGTTTGTTAAGGATTTCAATACCATAGTTTCACCATTGAATGAAATTATGATAAAGAATGTTGGTTTTAAGTGGGATGTTGAGTAAGAAAATGCATTCAAATTGATTAAAAATAGGTTGAGTTTTGCACCTTTGCTTATCTTACTTGACTTTGTTAAAACTTTTGAGATTGAGTGTGATGTTTCAAGTATTGGCATTGAAGCTATTTTGATGCAGGAATGACTTCCAATTTCATTCCTTAGTTAGAAGTTAAGTGGAGCAACTCTTTACTACCCAACTTATGATAAGGAGATGTATGCATTGGTTCGGGCTTTGCCAACATGGCAACATTACTTATGGCCCAAAGAATTTGAGATACATATTGATCACAAATGCTTGAAGCATTTGAAAGGATAAGGGAAGTTTCATAAGAGGCATTCCAAGTGCATGGAATTCATTGAGACCTTCCCCTATATGATCAAGTATAAAAAACCAAAGGGAATGTGGTTGATGATGCATTATCTCAATGGTATTCTCTTATCTCTACTTTTAAGGGCCAAATTGTTAGGATTTTAGTTTATCAAAGACTTATAATCTAACAACCCAGATTTTGCTAATGTTTATAGAGCTTGTAAGAAAGTTGCATTTGGGAAGTTTTATAGGCATAATGGGTAATTCTTTCGAGAGAGTAGACTATGTGTGTCTATGTGTTCTTTAAGGGAGTTGGTTGTTAAGGGAAGCTCATAGTGGTGGTTCAATAGGTGATTTTTGTGTGAGGAAAACTCTAGATGTCTTACATGAACATTTATTTTGGCCCTAAATGAAGCACGATGTTAAGCGAATTAATGAGAAGTGCATCACTTGTAGACAAGCCAAGTCTAAGGTGTTATTGCATACCCTTTTACCCATACTTTATGAACCATGGGTTGATAACTCTATAGACTTTGTATTGGGATTCCCTAGGTAAAAATGGTGTAGGGATTCGATATTTGTTATTGTTGATAGGCTTTCCAAGATGGCACATTTCATTGCTTGCCATAACATTGATGATGCCAACAATGTTGTTGATTTGTTCTTTAAAGAATTAGTTTGTTTGCATGGTATGTCGAGAAGCATAGTTTCCGATGATGAAGCAAAGTTCTTGAATTACTTTTGGAAGACGTTATGGGGTAAGTTAGGAACCAAACTTCTCTTTTGTCATCCACTAACATATGAACAAACTGCGGTAGTAAACCGAACTGTATCTCCTTTGTTTCATTCTATTGTTCAAAAGAATTTGAAAAATTGGGAAGAGTGTTTGCCACATATTGGGTTTGCTTATAATCAACGTGTGCATTTTGCTACTAATCTTTCACCTTTTGAGGTTGTGTATGGCTTTAACCCATTAACTCCTGTGGACTTATCACTGTTTCCAACTGATGAGAGATTAGCTTTGATGGAAAAAAGAAAGCTGAAATGGTTAAACAAGTGCAAGAAAAGCTGAGGCAGTAAATCGAAAAACAAACTGAACAATATGCTACTCAAGCAAACAAAGGGTGCAAGAAAGTTGTGTTTGAACCCAAAGATTGGGTCTGGGCGTACATGTGCAAAAAAAGTTTTCCAGCTCAAAGGCGTATCAAGTTGCATCCTCACGACAATGGTCCATTTCAAATTGTTGTAAAAATTAATGATAATGCCTACAAATTAGATCTCCCAAGTGAGTACAATTTTAGTGCTACATTTAATGTTTCTAACCTTTCTCCCTTTGATGGAGGTGAAGATTTGAGGATGAATCCTTTTGAGGAATAGGAGAATGATAAGAACCAAGGAACCAATGTTCGAACAGTTACTAAAGACCCTTTGTACCTTCTAGATGGTATAATTAAAAGGCCAAGGGTTAAGAAGAAGAAGGAAGCACTTAATGGGCTAAATCTAGATATCTGCACTAAACAAGTTGTTTTGGGTCAAAAGAGAAGCCTTGAAGATGGAACATATGGCCTAAGTATTATTAATATGGTCCAAGTACTTAGTGGGCATATATTAGAGTCAGTTGGGTCATAAATGGGTAGATTAGCCCACTAAGGCTGAGTATTATGAATTTTGGGCTAATGGGCATGCCAAACACACTTGTTTTCAC
>JAOXYD010165142.1:0-10182 GCA_028565735.1 Pinacopodium congolense | reverse complement strand
TCATGATGAAGTGCCTATATTTGGTTAGTCTATCTACCACTAATAAAATGGCTTAGTAGTGCTTAGATTATGCCAATCCCTTAATAAGTCTATGGTAGCATCAGTAAAGATGGATTGAGATATTGGTAGTGGTTGTAGCAGTATAGGAGAGGCAAAATGTTCTAGCTTGAAACGTTGACATATATCATAGGATCTAATAAATTCTCTATCCTCCTTCCACAAGCTTTTCCAATTTTGAGTGGATGAAATTCTTTAGGAAGTGGCATAAATTCTAGAATGCCCTACAACTGCACGACCATGAAAATAATGCAGTAGTTTATGCTTAAGAACATCATCACTTCCCAGAACTAGTTTTCCATTCCATTGTAGTTTACCAAATGATCATGTAAAATAAGAAATAGATTACCCCTCTTATAGCAATTGAATCATTGATTGTAGATAAGGATCCTTTTGCCAATATGCCCTAATTTCATCTAGTGTCACAATTGAAATGCAAGGTAGAGCATTAAAAGTGATATCTGTAGAATGTAGCCTAGATAAAACATCAATTGTAGTATTTGTTTTTCCTTATTTATATTATATTTGATAATCATAAGCCATGAGCTCCAAAAACCAAGTAAATCAAATTGGGGTATCTAGTTTTTTGATCGTATAAGAATTTCAATAGATTGTGATAAGTTTTAATGATAAAGTGTCTTCCTATCAGAAATTAAAAATGGGTGTTCTTTAAACCGATTTTACTTTGAAAACCAAAATGAGATTAAGCGAACACCAACGTGACGAAAGGCAAGTGTACCTATCGAACAAATAATAAAGTAGAGTAATTTTCAGACTCCAAGTGTTGAACCCACGGGAAAAATGTTAGGATTATTAAGTTAATTACCAGATTAATTAGATTAAAATTATCTAGGAAAATCTAAATTAATTGATTAAAAGACGAAAAGATTAAATTGAAGACCTATATTAGTTATGCTTCAAACCTCTGCAATTTTGAGTTATAAAATGATTTATAAAAATTATGAAAATATTGACCTTGTAGAATCCAGCTCTGGATAAGTGATTAATGAAGTCTAGGTAGATTTCTCAGATCGTAGATTATCTTTACTCTAATCTTAGTTGATCAGGCCAAAATCAGAACTTTAAGAGCTTCAATAAACAAAATCAGGCCTTATAACATGTATTCAGACTCTCCTAAAACATTAAAACACAGATCCGAAGCTAGAAAATGGATTTAAGCACACATGATTATCAAAGCATACATAACATGCATCTTAAGCCACATACTTTGATAAATCTCAAAATATAGGCTAAATAAAGTAGTTAAGAAGTTATAAAACATGTTAGAATCCTTCTGGACAAGTCTTGAACCTCTTAACTTGATCTAGACATCAACACAGCCTTGAATCCATAAGATCTAGCAAGAAAATCAAAGAATATGCAAGGACATACACATAAAAACATGAACTTTGATTAATCCGAAAAATAGGAGAAAATAGATAATGATCTGAGTTAGAAAACCCCTTATGATGATTTAGAAACTCAGATATATGTCTTAGCTTCAATCTCCAATAAAAAGAAACTCAAAATAAAAGTGTTTGAAACTTGAAATATCTAAGAGAAAATAAGAGAGAAAAAAAAGTTTCTCTATCGAAGTTTGATATGAAATCCCCTAATGTCTGCATGTTTTCTGTTTTTTCTTGGTTGTATGTAGACACTCTGGACCTCCCCCTTGTGGTAGTAGATAATACAATTAATTAGAAACATGCCAGGGTTGAAATCACTAAGATTTGGAGCTGAAATTGTTGACTCTAGCCACTAATGGCACCTTGCCACCCAATAAAGACACACTGAGATGGTGCCATTATTGCTTGAATTCTGCTGCAATTAATGACCCCATATTCTTCTACTAACAGCACCTTACTAGGGGACCATTAATGGTCAGAACCAAGGGAGTTCCTTCATTTTTTTGGTCCAATATTTATCATTAAGCTCCATTCTACAAATTAAACATAATAAGACATTAATTGGACACTTGAGCACTAATTAGGGGTCATAATTCAGTCAATTAACCATGAAAATTATATCAAATTGACCCGTATCAAATGGCACTAAACACTTGTTTATCAATTTTAATGTTATACCACAAGTATACAAATTGTACTTTTTAGTATAATTAATATTGCCCCATAGGGATTAGGAAAAGCACCTAAGAATTTGAGATACACTTTGTTTAAGGCGTATGTTAAGATGTAATTTCTTGAAATTCAACTAAATTAGAAAAAGCTAACAAGTTAACAATCAACTGTATAGTAACTTAAGAAATCAAAGATAAAAACTATGGAATTACTTCTATCCTTATTTAGTCTTTGTCTTACACTATTTATTAAATTGTGTTTGACCAAGATATTCCATAGTTTTGATTACCCTCTTATTAGATCTTAGAACAAATGTATTCAAGATATTCTATATTGTCCTTAATTCAATTAGACAGGAATTGAATTGCAACTTCGCAATCTCTCAAAACCCTTTCTAACTATCCAACTAGTTATAAAGCAATCCTATAGGTAATTAACTGCTAGGGTTAAATTCTTAGTGTTTTAATTATTAATTGATGTAAATTTACCTGTATTCATGTGTTTAAATGTTTAATTAATGTTTAGAAATGTTTAAATTACATATTGATGTGAATAATTGAAGAAATGTGAAAAAAGGATGCAAGAATATTATCTTTCAAGAGCAATAAGATACTATAGCTAATACATCGTATTAGTTCCCTTAACCCCCATATTGGTGTTGAAGAAATGGACCAATACGATGGGCTCCAATCCAGTGTATTCAGTCAGTGAGCCTAGTGTGTTGAGTCAAATGTCACAATTTCCCAACTGATCATCTAATTTTGCAGCTGACTGTCTCCCAAATTGTTATTGCTGCTCTTCTATAAAGTCAAGGACTTTTCAAAGCTAAAAAACCATGTACAATAGAACTTGTAAAAGTTTTATTTTTTGTTTTATAAGATCAAAGTAGTTTAGAATGGTTTTTCTTTCGTTTTTCACTTTAATCTTTTGTAACTAGTGTTTTTAGGTTGTAAATGGATTCCAGAAGCTATATAAATGTGATTTTGAAGTTAAATCATCATCTGGGGATGTGATTTGTAGACTTTTAACTCTTAATTTCAATTTTTTGTTGTTATTATGTTAATTACTTAAAATTATGGGTTTTTTATGTTTAATCTTGTTATCTTTGACTAATTTATGTGCTTAAATACGAATGTTATGGATCCAAAAACTGTAATGACATGGTTGTAAATTTTAATCTTATGCATTATGGTTTTATTTGTTAACTAATCAAGGTTTATGTTGTATAAGTTAATTATCTTTTGATCTTGATTAATTCATGTTCTTAAGATCAAATTTCAATTTAGTTGAGTTGTTAAATGTGTTTATGGTTGATTAATTGTGGTAATTAATTTTTAATGCATGATTAGTGAATTAACCTTTATGTATTAAGTGCTTAATGCTTATCTTGAACTGATAGCTTTTGATATTGCCATTAAATAGTCTAGGATCTGATAATCTCTACCTACGTTATTAGAAAAATCAATATATAACGTGGTTTAAATCAGTGAAATAACCAAAGGCTTGATTAATCATAAGGGTGTTAGTCTTATATCAGGGAAATTTAGGATTAGACTTCCTAAGCTTCAAGCCTATTATCCTAAACTTCAGGATATGACCAATAGAGATAAGCCAATGTTTTAACCATAACACTGTCTTGATTTGGTGAAGACACCTTAGAGTTAGCCTCATTGATCCATCAATTAAATCATCAACTATCAAACCTTTAACTGAATAAATTACAAAAAAAAAAACAACCTTAAACTCTTTTACAATTAATTGGATGTTTTCTGGGCTTTCCAGGTTAGTAATTTTATTTTAATCTCTTAATTTATAAACTCATCGTAGTTCTCTAGTTAATTGTAATCTGATTGACCTAGTACTTATAATCACATACACACTTTCTTGTGTGATTTATAATCGAAGTCCTAAAAACACTCCACTACATTATTTGTTATCATTGGTTCACTTATCAAAAAGTTGATCTTGAATTAAATGTAAATTACTTTGTTAAAAGATAGATTAATTTGAGATAATTTCTTTTATGACCGAGCCCAATTATTATTCAATTAATTAAGATCTCTCTTTAATTAAGTAATAATCTAATGTTTGTATGCCTATTAGAGTACCAACTCTCATTATGCAACGTAACACTAACTTCCTAATTATTAATAGCAAAACACTAAACTTGTTTTATGCTCAAAATTGTAACTATATGGTTCGTAACTTGTAAAAAGCATATTCAAGAAAATTTAGAAAGATAAATAGAATGAAAACAAAAAAAATAAAAATAAGCAACGCAACCAAAGCCAAAACTATCAACTAAAACTTGGAGAAATCAAGATTAAAAACTAGCACTTATCATTATCCCTATTTCTTCCTGACTTGTTTGATTGATCGTAATATTTTAGTTACCTTCTCGCAAGGTACAACTAAATGTTACTAGTTACATAAATTAGGATTAACTTGGTGATCTCTTGATATGTAAAGTCTTTTGTAAATATTTAACTAGATACGAACCTATCCTATAAGTAGTATATCAATCTACTATAATATCTTTTTAACAAATCATTTAAGTAATCACTCCTTTGTCTTCAATGTTTTTGCTTGCTTATTTTCATCTTTTTTTTAATTCTAACTTTCTTCTAAGTCCAATTCATCATACACAATTAGTAAATACACTAGCAAGATAAAATTCTAACAAACAATCAACAATTAAATGCTAAAACAAAGGTATACATAAAGACTCCTAATAAACAACAATTTAATCTTAAACAAATCAAGAAACATCCAACTTACAAATTAAATACTTAGAAAAATAAAGACTAAAACACAACTATCAACTTCTCACTCTTTAACCATTTCTTATCCTTAAGCAAATATCAAATAAACCATTTAATTTTAGAACTTCAATTTCACAAAGATCAAAACATGCAATCCCACAAATTTTTGCCAACTCAAGTGTCAAGCTACAACACATATCATGACTACTTTCCATTAGTGCACATAAGCAAACTAAACTTATGAAATAAATGCTCAAAGATAAGTATAAATGCAAACTGAATCTTCCTTACAGTTTCATTCATTTCTCTCAAGTATTTTATGGTTAGTGTTTCGCTGAAACTTCTTATAGGAAACAGATTATCATATGCTTGCTAATACACCAATTATTCTCCATAATTATTACATATTAAAAAAAACAAAAGGACTTTATTTCAAGTTGTAATGAGGCTAGGGTTAAGGAGGGTCAAAATGTTTTAGGGGTTCTTCATAAGCATTCACAAAGTACTAAAAGAACAAAGGGATAACAAAATATATTTATGAGATACACTACTCCACACTTATTGATGCTATTAAAATGCTCTTCCTTTTTCCTTTTTCCTTTTCCATATTTTCTTTTTCTTTCTTTTTTTTTCTTATTTTTTTTTCATTTTTACATAATGATGAACAAAGAATGAATAAATTAGCAACTAAATGCAGTATGCTCTAAGAGTAGAAATATTGCTTAACCCATCTCAAAAAAATATGTAGCCTAAAAACTCAAGTAATGCACCACTTAGTACTATACTAAACTTATGAGTGGGTAAGCTAATAGGGTTGAGGTTTTAAAATGAGGTATTTTAAGAAACTAAGGGTTAGAGGTTCAACGAGGTTTTCAAGGGATAATAAAATGGGCAAGTCATTTAATCCAGGGGTGAAAATAAAAAGATCCTTAATCATTTCTATTTAGCATGCATCCAGTAGATTTAAACCGATTCAAAGCAAGTTCTGATCGTAATTACCTAAGGAAGCATCACATATACAAGGAAATGAAATGACTATATATTGGAGTCATAAAGGCTTACTTCCTCGAAAAGGCTCAAATGAAAATCCATTATTCTTCTATACATTACATTACTACTCAAGTGTCAAATTTTTAGTAAGCTTATGAAACCAACTACTTTCATAACTTAACATGATTTACTCTCTACCCAAGTATCCTAATCGATGTTCAAACATGAATTTAATCTCATTCCAACTAGCATCAATATAATTGAAATTGATTAAATTGAGGTTCCATTGCTTATACTAAACAACAGAAAATAATGAAACATGAATCCTATGTAACAAAATGCAATCAATGAAAAAAAACTAAAATAATGCAAATGTAACCTCCACACACTTGAACAACACATTGTCCTCAATGTTAAATTGAGAACACCAAAGAGCAACAAACAACACAATGAAATGCTAAACACATAAGTAATAAACAACATAAGAGATTAACGTTAAGAAGCGCTTAGGGTGGTGGGGCAATAGAGGTGGAGCATTCCTTCCTTGGTTTCATGGTAAACAAAATCTTTTTCCTCTCTTCCTTTAATTCTTCAACAAGCTATAATGCACAACAAATCTTCAAGTAATCATCGAGTCACCTGAACAACAGGAGATTTAGAGGGAAAACAAGCTACAAAAAAATCAAAACCAAAATCATATCAAGCACCCAAAACATAAAATAGACAAGGAAACTAAAAACAAACATATAAAGTTAAGCTAATTAGCTTGACCATCACTAAGTCAACCTTCAAAAGATTAAAAGGGAAGAAATTACTCTCTTTTTTCTTAAACAAAAGTCTCCAATATATAACTTGCCCTAATGCCTGAAAGTCTTGAATGTTTATCTCTTGAAGCCTTTCACTCTAACCTCCCCATGTTGTAAATGTCAGCCCCCTTAAATGGTCTTCTCCCCCTATATTTGATTTTACAAGGAATCATCTTAAAATTTTCTCTAACCATCTTCTTTTTCACCTTAACTACCCTCTTCTTTTATTCTAAGCTTGAAATTCTATAGATAATTATGGGTAGTATTTCTTATTCACACAAGAATGTATGTCTCATGTTTAGAAGGAAAATAGGGTAAGGTCATTTGTTTTTTGTAAAGGCTCTTACTTCAACCGTTCACACAACTCCTCCTTCTTCCTAACTCCTTCATCATCTTTCAAATCAACCTTTCCTTTATGCTTCATCTGTTGCTTCTTTCCACACTCTTATTCACATCAAACTACATGCAAAGAATTTTTTTCATTGGATTTTTTAACTTTTTACCCATGTTAAATACTACTCGCTCATTGTCAATGCGAATGATTAACATTCCCTTATGGCCATCAATCACAACCTTTCTAGTATTCATGAAAAGTCTTCCAATTATCAATGGGTAGGTTGTTAGGGGGGGTTAAATTGATAGAGTTTTAATGATTAATTTATTGAATTATGACCCCTAATTCAGTGCTTAATTATTAAATTAATATGTTATTATGTTTAATTTTCAAGATGGAGCTTAATGATAAAGATTGGAGTAAAAACATGAAGAATATCTCTTATTTCTGACCATTAACGGCCCCCTGGCTGGGTCACGTTAATCGAAGAACAGGGGGTCGTTAATAGGTGTTGTAGTCAAGAAGCTGCCATTGTACGGAGGCAGGGCATGGTTAATCACATATTCAACAATTTTCGCTCCTCATTAAGGCTAGTGTCTGATAGCACATGAAGAGGAGCTCTTCCAGTCTTGAAAACATCCAAAAACATACAATAAACATGGAGAGATTGAAGAGATCAGATCTGCATAGTCTTAGACAGTTCTTCCTCTCTCATTCATAGTTTTTATTGAGTTCTAATCTTCAAACACGTAGTTCTTCGAATTTATGTATTGTTTCTAAGTTTTTGAACATTAGAGCTTGTTGTTAAGACTCATATCTGAGTCTAGGAGTCATCCAAGGGTGTTTGTAAACTATGATTATATCTTATTTGTTCCATTTTTCATATTAATTAAGGTTGATATTTTTAGGCTTATATCTTTGAATGTTCTTGATTTTTCTGCAAAGATCTTGATCAATTAGAGCTTGAATGGAGTCCAGAATCAAGTTGAGAGTTCAAGAAACATCCATAAGTCTTTCTAGGATTTGTTGTAACATATAAACTTTATATTTAAGCTCTTAATTTCATATCTATCAAAGTATGTTGTATAAATAGCATATCTTGTATGTTTTGATGCAAATGTGTGGATAATAGTTTGTGTTGTTGTGGATTGATGTTTTGACTATTTGAAAGAGTTATAAGGCATGTTAAAACAATTGTATTTTATTTATTGAAGGTTTGATTGAATCAATTTTAAGTTGGCCACTTAATAATAGGGTTTAAGATAGTTTAAGCACGAGAAATAATCTTATATTGTTAAAAAAATCAATAAGCAACACGAACTAATTCTTCCATGACCAAATTTGGATTTTTTTGTGAAAGTTAAAGTTCTAAGATTAATTTCAAGAATTCATCTTTTTGAAATTAAAGCTCATTTGCTTGATTTTAAAGCATAACCAAACTTTAGACAAGATTAAATGGAAAAAAAGCAAAGTTTTAACCATAACTTTGTTTTGAATTTTGTGAAGGACTTTAATTATAATTCAAATGTGCTTTGAAGCTTAATTAAATCATAAATCATCTAATCCTTAGCTAATTTACACATTTGGTAATTTTTAGAATTTTCGAAAGCAGTTAAAAATTAGTTTTGGAGTGATTAAGCCAAGGTAATCTAGTTTAAGTAATTTTCAGATTTTCGATGAAATTATCTATATTTTTCCTAAATAATTATAATATGATCAACCTAGTAATTAAGCAACATTTTCCCTGTGGGATCGAAATTCGGAGTCTGAAATTTACTCCATTATATTAATTTTGCAACAGGTTCAGTTGCCTTATTTCCCTTAATTTTCAAAGTAAAATCATTTCAAAATCATCTAAAGTTTTAAAGTCACCTAATCAACACAACATGTTTTTGGCGTCGTTGCCTGAAATTTTGACCGTAATATTAGGAAAATTAGTGTTAATTACTTTAGAACTAGGAAAATATTGTTTTATCATTTTTTCTAAATTTTTCTGTAATTATTTTCTAGTTTTTTTGTTTTATGTGTTTTATTCCTTTTTTCTTAGTTTATTTGTTTTGATTGTTTATGTTGTTTTTTTTTTGTATTTTATTTGAACTTGTATACATACTCGAGGACGTAATCCCAAGCTAGTAGACTTCATCTAAAACTGGAGTGTATGTTGAGGAAAAAGAAGAAAGAAGCTCGCACAACACCATCTGATCCATTAGACATAGGAACCTCAAGTGACATTGAATTCGATCCTGTAGAAATGAATCTTGAGGAACATGTAGTTGTAGGACCTCAAGCAAAAAATAGGGAACCAATCATATTGACCGAGCTAGGGAACTGAGATAGACCTGTGGCTAGCATTTTACAACCTAGAGTCAATGGAAATAACTTTGAAATCCCGCATAATATAATTTCAATGGTTAGGTGCTCACAATTTGGAAGTTGAACATTAGAAGATACTAATGAACACTTGCAAAATTTTCTTAACATCTGTGATCTTTCAAAAGCAATAGGATCTCTAATGATGTAATTAGGCTTAGAATTTTCCTTTTGTCTATTAGAGATAGGGAGAAAGCCTGGTTGTGCACACTTCAATTTGGTTCCATTACTACATGGGAAAAATTGATGAAATTGTTCCTAGCTAAATTTTTCCCACCTGCTAAGATAGCCAAAATGAAAACTAAAATTAGCTCGTTCATGCAATACAATAATGAGAGTCTATCCAAGGCATGAGAACGATTTAGAGGGATGCTTGCAAAGTGTTCAAGTCATAGATTCAATAGATGGTAGTAAGTTGACATCTTTTAAACGGGATTGACACCTTCAACTCATAGCATCATTGATGTTGCAGATGGAGGCAATCTAGTGCATAAGACTACAACCAAAGCCTATAATCTAGTTAAGGATATGGCCATAAATAGTTTTGAGTACAATTCTGAATCCATCCAAGGAAACGACATGATGTTCATGCAATTAATGATACAATAGCTCTTGCAGTTCAATTAGAAGTACATAACAAAAAGATTGATATTTTGATGACTGGTGCTGCTAGTAGTTCTCATAAGATGGAATGTGAAAGTTGTGGTAGTTGTTAGGGGTTAAATTTATAGTATTCTTGGATGTTATTTGATGTTAATTTAACCCTATTTTAGTGCTTAAATGTT
>JAOXYD010165131.1:0-10183 GCA_028565735.1 Pinacopodium congolense | reverse complement strand
TTTATGTGTTTGATTGTTTTTGGTATTATTGAGTGTTTGAGGGAAAAATATGAACTTATTTGAAGGATGGGTTGATGTACTTTGATGTTTGAAATTGTAAGTAACAAATGAGACCCAAAATCAGTACCAATTTTCGTACTAGCAATTTGGTGATGCATTATATGCCCTTATAGAGCTTTGATTGCAATGAAATTTTATAGGGAGCTATAAAAACATGTGAGTAGCCTACATATCACATTGCCCCCGAACATAACGAATCCTCCATCCTTGCTCTTGAAATTGATAAATTGTGAGGGGTTCCCAGTCATATGTTTTGAGCAACTGTTACCTACATACCATTTATTTCTTCTCTTATCCTACAAGAAAAATAACAACAATTTTAGGTACCATCTTATCTATGGTCCTTAGATGTTAGTATACCTAACTCATAAATTTTGACTAAAAAATTACATAAATAAAAATTACAAATAAAATTTAAAAATCTATCACAAATTGGAAGTTAAAGATTTAACACATGAAGCTAAAATATATGAACTAGTAAAGCACAAATTAATTTGGAAAGACGAGAAAAAACGAAGTTTTTTCAACCTATCGGTTAACTAGTTTATAGTATTAGTTGACCGAATACTCAAGCTTTATTCTATCAGTTGACCGAACACTCAAGCTTTATTCTATCAGTTGACCGGACTTATCCATCGGTCGACCTAACTTCCTTAGGTTGATCGATGTTAAGGGTTCGGTCAACCAAACCTATGAAAACAATGATATAAACTTTAACAGTCGAAATAATGAACAAAAATAATGAATAAACTATAAATTACGATAAAAAATAATTAAAAAGCTATCTAATTTTCGGAATCCATATGTTTTTTTTCTTGTAAAAGTTGTTGTTTTTGTAACTGTTTCAAAAACTATCTAGGCGGTCATAGCAAAAATAAGAAACATGTCCATGATAGTCGCAATACGTGCAAAACAATAGAGTGTAAGTTCTATGGGCATTCCTATAATCATTTCTATATCTAAGATCATTATAAAAACTTTGTTAAATATTTTGCTTAGCATGCGTGAAGGTCTTTCTATCATTAAATTGATATTGGGAGAATTTTCTAGGTGTCAATAAGTATATAAATGCATGAGGTTTAGGTTACAGTCTACTAGGTGCATTTTGAACATTCCTAGGAGTATATTCATCTTCTAAATTCTTTGCCTTCACAAAAACAGTCTTACTAGTAGATGCCCCATTTTCATTAGTACATCATAAACCATGTTTATCATTTATGAACTTTTGAACACTCAATAAAGTATCTAGCTTTCCTTTCCTTTGTTTAATTTTTCCAGTGATTCCTCTAAGGATTTAAATTCTTTCTTTAGGGACCTATTTTCATTTCCAAACTCATCATTGTCTTTGTTAATCAAGGTCATATCTTTTCTAAGGTCATTATTTTCTGATTTACGCGCATCTAATTCTTCTAAGGCTTTCTTGTACTTATCATGAAATTCCTTATTCTTTTTAAATAATTCTTCTATGTGTTCTAACACTTCATCATGCGTATCTTCTCATTCATCTTTACTAATGGGAGAACACACCTCATTGTGGGTCATTATTATGAGGCAAATTCATAGTGTTTTTGGTTGATATTTGATATCAATTTACCCATATTTTAGTGCATAAATGTTTAATTAATGTTTAAAAATTTTTAATTTTAGGTTGAAGTGAATAATTGGAGAAATGTGTAAAAAGATCAAGGACGGACACATTTTTTGACCATTAACAGCACCCTGTCAAGTGGACAGGGTGCCATTAATGAATTCAACATGTGTCAATAACCTCACCCCATTGCTCTATAACAATGTCATTGTAGTCATAGTCAACCTGCCGTTAATGAACGACAACGACGATTTTTGATTTCAATCTTCCAAATTTGCAGTTGTCTTCTTCCTCCACTTGTAGCTAAGTCTTCCCTATATAAAGAGACATCTCCTAGACATTTGAGGCATCCAATTTTAAAGTAAAACACATTAGGTTTAGTTAATTTTCAGATCAAAGTACTTTTAAAGTTGTTTTTTATTTCTTTCTTTTGTAATTTGAGTTTTTCAGGTTGTTTAAAGTTCCAGCAGCTGTAGTCACGTAGTTCTGAGTTAGAATACCATCTGGGGATTTAATTTGGTTCATTATAAACCGTTAATTTCATATATTATTGTTATTATTGTAAATTACTCAAAGTATTATTGCTTAAACTATATTTATCATAAGCTTTGATTAATTGTTGTGTTTAATGTTTAATTTTAGTTTAGTTATTATGCTAAATATATTTATGGATGTTTAATTATGTTGGTTAAATGTTAATGCATGATTAGTGAATTAATCTTTGTTTGTTGAATGCTTAATGCTTGTCCTGAACTGATCACTTTGTATATTGCCTTCAGATAATCTAGGTTATGACAGTTTCTACCTAGGTTATTAGAAAAGTTAATAAACAACGTGGTTTAAATCAATGAAGTAACTAAAGATTTCTTGATGATGAGGGTATCAATCTTATATTAGGATAATTTAAGACTAGACTTCCTAAGCTTTAACCTTATTTCCTAAGTCTGAGGCATAATCAAATCCCAAGATAAGACCAATAAAGATAAGTTAGTGTCTTCACCATAATGTTGCCTTGAGTTAGAGAAGACCCTAGATTAAGCGTCACTGATTCATCAATTAAATCATCAAAAGCTTAATTGAATAAATTAGGAAAAGAAATCCGTAGCTTTTTTACAATAGATTGGGATTTTTAAAGCTTTTTAAATCATAAAGTTTATTTTCTTAAATCATAAAGTTCAGTATTCTCTAGATACTTGTAATCCAATTGACCTAGTATTTCCATCCTATAAACTTCCTATTGGGATTAACATTCGAAGTTTGAAATTTACTCCATTATATTATTTTTGTGATAGGTGAACTTGCCTATAATCCATTGGTTCTCAAAGTAAATTTATTTCAAAATCATAAGAAATTTTAAAGTCACCTAATCAAAGCAACAACAATAAAACACATGTTGGCTACTGCTTCTTCTTCGAAATCTCTAGATTCAGTCCAAGAGGCTTTCAATGCTTGCTTTTTATTCAAGTATTTTTTTTCTTTATTCCACACCTTCTTTTCCTTCTTCTTGTCTTTTTCTTCTTCTTGTAGGTGTGGGTATTGTGATATCGAATTTCCTTTTACACCATACTCAAAATATGTTAATTAGATCACTTATATTTTGAATAAGAGATACCTTTTTGATGTGTTGAGGCATTTTGTATGAACTTCTTTAGCCTTCTTATGGTGAATGTGAACTCCTCATTTTCGCTTCCAAGCAATGATTCTTCATTGTTGCTTTCCTCCTTTTTGGTTAATTTGGACGCCACATTTTTTTGCTTTGGCATCTTTTATTCTTCTTGGATATTTTTCATCCTCATCTCATACGTTAGAAGTGAACCAATTAGTCATCAAGAGGAAGTGTGTTGAGATCCTTAACCTCTTGTATCACTGGCACCTTTGTTTCCTATGTCTTTGGTAGGGACATTAAAATTTTACTACATAGCTCAACACTATAATAGGTCTTACCTAGACCTTTTAGAGTACTTATAATAATATTAAAACCAGTATACATTAAAGAAATAGTTTCATCATGCATCATACGAAAAAGTTGATAATTGTGAGTAAGTGTACCTATTTTGGTCTCCTTTACTTGATTGGTACCTTGATGAGTAATTTCAAGAGTACGCCATATATCATATGCAGTTTCATACATTACAATTCTATTGTATTCTTGGATACTTAAAGCACAATACAAAATATGCATAGCCTTATTGTTCAAAGATATGGACTTCTTTTCATTTAGGTTCCAGTCATTCTCTCTCTTTAGGACTATTTCATTTCCTATGAGTTTGGTAGGCATAGAAAATGGTTGAGTTACCATTGTCCATAAATTAATAATTTCTCCCATCAAGAAACACGTCATTCTATTTCTCCAATACATACGATCAAAGACAGGTGTTTTAGGTGGATTATTACCGTCTAAAGTAGAAGAAGACCCTATAAAATTCATGAAATGTGTCATTTTTATCCTTCTTCACTAATTCGTTTGAATTAAAAATCTATGTGAGACCTACGCTCTGATACTAATTATTGGTCCTAAATGACACCTAAGAGGAGGTGAATTAGGTTCGAAGAAAATCTTTAGTAAAAACACAAGAATAAAATCCAAAATAATTTGCAGAATCTAAATAAACAATTATGAAACAAATAATATAAAAAAACACTTGCAATTATAGAAAGTAAGATAAGAAATAAAAACGTAAAATTTATTACAACTTACAAACTCTTTTAGGCTAAAAGATAACCCACTTTTCTTTTTCAAAGCTCAAGAATAATCTCTCTTCCTTTTTTTAAGGCTTAAGAATAACCTCTCAAATCTTTTTTACAGGCTCAAGAATAACCTCACAAATTATTTTATGGTTTAAGAATAATTTAACAACCACAAACACACGAATAAGCTTGTATAAGGCAAAAACACTTAAAATGAAGTAAAATACTCATTATAAACACTTGTATCACTTTTCTCACTGTGGCATAATAAGATGTTGTTTAATCCTTTCTTTATAGGATAAGCTGAGATCAATTTATCCATTGGAGAGATCTACAACGTTCACTGCTAATTAATTCTTTTTGACTAATAAGTTATCGTGAACTCTAAAATAATAAAATTACCTAACTACACCTAACTAAGTAGCTAGGGTGAGTCAGGGTGGATCCTATAGTGAGCTAGGCTATGCTAAAGCTATTCTAATGCTGTCTAAAAGCAAAAACAAAAACCATTGGATATGAAAACATTAAACGAAATACTAGAGATCGTTAATGAAACAGAAGCAAACGAACAAGAAATGAATAACAAATACAAAAGCTATGAGGAAGATAAATATGAGATTCTAGACTTATAATTGATCCTCGAAATAGATAGGTTTCGATTGGTGTAAGATGTTAGCCTATAGGTTCAAACAAGCTCTCAAACCCTCAGTTCCTCCAAATTTAGATAGGTCCTGTACGACAGAAAATCTACCCCTAACCACGAGCCAACCTATAATAATCTCTCTAGATTTAACGACACGATAGCATTAACAAATTAGGGAACGACTAATCTAAGCCATGATCACATAAGCTCGAACCATGTAACTTAGAGAATTAGAATTCTATGATAAGATGATTAAATGCACTGACAATTTCAATTAGCCTATTGTTACCTATGGAAATCATTAGGACTATTACGTATCATAAGTTCATTCATAACAATAGAATTAGAAATTGTCTAGAGTGGCCAATCCTAAGAATTAATCTTTAATTCATGTCATTTATGTGAAATTCCAATTCAATCTTTACCTAAATCATACTGCTTAATTAATTCCTACTCAATTCTCACAATTATTAAGTCAAAATCCCATTAATATTTTCCAACCCAAAACTAAACTAACTAGACATAATTAAATTAAGCACATCAAAAATTAAATGAACATTAAACATAATTAATTAAAAGAAAACAAAGGCTAAAAAAATAAAAAATAAAGAAAAAACATAAATTAACATTTAAATTAACACCAACACGTCACTTAAGCTATTATTTAATTAAATAAAACTTAATTAATAAAACCTTAAACTAACTTTCTAAACAAGAATTCTAATAACTATAAATTGAATAAAAACTGAAAATAAATGATTTAAAACCTAAGAAAATGCATGAATCTAAACTATCAAACACATAATAATGAAGACATAAAGCATAAATAAAAAAATAGAAAATGAAACTTAATTCAAATTAAGACTTGCTAAAGACAAAATTAATAACATAAGCAAACAAATTTTGTAACATAAGAAGGAAGAAAGCCATAAAGTTAGAAGTAAAATCTAGTATTCGGCCATGACAAAAAAAAAGCAAATGAAAATAACAATCAAATAAAATTTGGAAAAGAGGAAAAACAAAAGAAAGCTACAACCAAGTTTCGAAGACAAAAGCAATAGGTGAACAAGAGGTTAATTGAAATTAATTGCTAAATGTCAAGGAAGACGTGAGTGCTTCTCCTGGAAACTTGGAAATCTGAAGTTGTCATCCATGAAGGTTGGAATCGATTGACTCCCTTAGCAAGCTTCGTCCAAGTTTGGCCCACAAACTACTTGCCAAGCTACTCCAAACCACACTCGTCAGCGGCCACTCTATTCTCTTGCCTTGTTATCCTAAGGTTGCGTGCCAAACCAATACAAAAACTCCCCCTTTTATGCTTTCCTTCCTTACTAGTCATTTTATTCTCCTCCTCCTCCATTTTGATTTTAGCTATCGCTTTTTATATCTAATACAAAAGCTATCGTTTTAATTGTCAATTAACATGTTCATATGGTGAGATTTTAAACGCACATCAAGCTGCATTTTGGTAGCTTGCTTTTTAAACTGATTTCCTTTTTTTTGAAATTGATATAATCTTTGGTTTTATACTCAAATTGCTTTAATTCTTCATGCTTTGATCCAAAATTTGTGCTAAGGTAATAAACCTATCATTAAACATAATATAACATAAATTGAGTGTTCAAATAATAAAATAAGATTGAAATGACATTAAAAATCATATGAAAATTCAATCTTATCATTGACCTTTGGAAAAATATTGTTATCGTTATGCAATATGACCGTTCGTCATAATCCACTCCTGATCTTCTTCATTCAGTTGACCGATGAACATCTTCGATCAACCAATCTTCGTATTTTGACTTAATTCAGTCGGCTAGTTTCTTTGGTCGGTCTACCAATATTAGTTCGATCAGTTGATCTTTATGTTCAGTTAGTCGATCTCCTAAATGCTTTCTTTCGATCGACCGGTCTGCCTTCGATCAGTCGATTCTCCCTTCAGTACTAGTATTCGATTGACCAATTTGCATTTGGTCAACTTGTCCTTCACTTATCTAGAGAATTGATATTCTTTCTCAAATGCTCCAATGAAACTATCCTTATATACACTTAAACAAAAACATGAATAACAAAGATGTTTTATCCTCATCAAATTAAGGCAAAACCAACAATAATGATTCTTACATTCATCAATGACATCGTTGATCAACAGATCAACCACTATTGATGGACCAGAATGAAAACCTCTTGCTTATTTTGCTTCAATTCTTCTATAAACTTCTTCCTTTCAACTTGTATTAATGGTCTATGCGAAAATCTGAATGTAAATTCAATATGAACATAAAATAAACATTTAAACACAATAACAGGGTTAAATCCATATTAAAACACATTTCAAAACTCAATATTTTAAGTCCCTATCATATACCCCCATACTTGAACTATTACATGCCCTCAAGCAATGACTTAAACACTTCACTTAAATAATTATAAACCAAAAGTCGAGAGTTAATTGAACACAACAAATATCAATCAATGAATTTAATCCAATTCACAAATTTCAACTATATTATGATCAAAAACAAGTTAATCATAAGCAAAGCACATAATTAGTCAAAAAGTAACCCATTATGCATAATATATAGCATTCAATCCATTTGACATAGTTTATAACATAAACTAGTCAACGATGCTCAAAATGAAAAAAAACAATTGAAAATATGATAAAATTTAAGTTTTTATCAATGTTTGTTTGAGAGGTCATCTAACCTTTGACGTGAAGGTGAACACTTGTCATGAACACCCTTGATTCTTTTTCTTTTTCTTTTTCTATTTTTTCTTTTGGAACTTTATTCTAAACATCCCACTTCACATTCATACGACAAATCATACAAAATGGACTTAAACATTAAATATTATATAATTGGGTCATTAAACATGTGAAAAACACTCAAAAGAAAAAAAATGAAAAAGGTTAGCTTCATTCCAAGAGTTGAGCAAAGTTCCTTAAATTAAAAGCATCAATTTCCTTCAAGTAGCATAATTAACTATTAATTGAAGATCATAATCATTTCAAGATAACACATTCAAATCATCACCATCAAACTCACAATAACTCAAAGGTGCAAAAATTGTAAACTTGCCCCACCCCTATTTTTAAATTGGACATTGTCTTCTATGTCCTAAAATCAATGCAATCAATAATAGGGATTGAAAAAAAGTACTCTCTTGATGAGGCAAATCTATGATGTCTTTAAGAGAGATAAACAACTCCTACTTTTGACTCCTACAAAAAGAAAAAACACAAAAGCACTCAAGCAAAAGCAACTAATGAGCTATTTACTTAAAAAAAAGACAAAAAAAGCTTAAAAGAAAGATTGGGTTGCCTCTCAATAAGCGCTTAGCTAAGGTCATAAGCTCGACCTTTGCTATGTACATCATCCATGACAAATTGATATTTGAGCCCAATTGGAAGCATGCTAGAACTCATTGATGAGCCTTGAGTAGGTTCTCTCTAGTCAGGCTCAAAATCACCATGATTTTCCAAAGCTTTAGGGAGGTGGAATTGAATTACTTCTCTATCAGTCATAGTTCATGGTCCAATCTCTCAAATGGACATCACCGTTTTCCCAGGATTGCCCTCCTAAATGATTAAGCTCTAGGTATAGGGGCTCTTTATCTTGCTCGTCACCTTCTATTTCGAACTTGTTTTTCCACAACTCGTTTGAACAAATTTGTACCCTACTACTCTTCCTCTTCTTTAACCTGCAAACTGCTAGAAAAAGAAATTGAAAGTTGGTCAGCGATACCAAAATATGCACTATTTACCTTAGGAGGTGTTGCATTCAGCTCCTTGTCTCGAACTATCACCTCTTCCTCTCCTAGCTTCTTTTACTCTTCCTCTGTTACTTCGTGGTTCTCCCATAATTTTCCACTCCTTGATGAACTAATGAACATATCCTCCCTTAGTTCTCCCTCTAGTTGGAAAGCACTAATAATGATCTATAATGCTAAAAATTTTTAGAATTAGAAAAATTTGAGAAACTAAAACAAACTAAAGACAAGATAATCAATATAAACAAAAAACAACACTCAAAAAAGCAAAAATACAACACCAACTCACCAACAATAGTTCAAAAAATTTGGTTGAGCTATCCCGAGCTTATCAAATAATAAAATACCTAATTATTAAACTAAGTATATAGGAAGGCAAGTTAGAGTCGATCCCATTGAGAGCTAAGGTATGCTAAAGCTATTTCTATGGTTGCGTAAAAAAAGAAAAAAAAACCCTTTAAAATTTGATGTAATTTAAACTAAATAAAACGATAAACAACAAGAACAATGAAGAAGACAGGAAAAAAATAACAAATATGAGAAGCTATATGGAAGGTATTTCTAGGATTCAAGACCTATAATAGATCATCAAAATATATAGATTGTGATTAGTTTAAGGTGCTAGCCTATATATACAAACAAGCTCTTACGTGCTAAGTACCTCTAATCTTAGATAAATCTAACAACCTCTATAAATATCCCTAATTATACGACAACGTAGATTAAGCTCTTTATATTTAACAGAGCAGTAGTCATAATCTCACAAGCTCAGATTGTGCAACTTAGAGAATCAGAATCCTAGTGTAGTTAATCAAGGGGATGTTTAGTTGGGCTGTGAGTTATAGTTTTTTGTTGTGATTATTGTATTTTATATTGGTAATTATGTTTTCTTTATTGATTTTTGTGTTGTATTAGTGTGTTTTCTTTATCGATTTTTGTGTTTAGAAAAATAGGAGACTAAAACCAAAAACGAAAGCTAAAGTAAACAAGGCCTAGTTTTCTTGATGTTGGGTTGGTTAAGCTTTCTGTCCTTGGATTTTTTATGGTTTTGGGTCTTGATTTTAGTTTTGTGGGGTTTTTTACTTTCTTGCATTGAATTGTTGTTCAGTTCAACTTGTTGTCTGGCGTTTTAAGTGCGCTTGTTCTGCCTTTGTTCTTTGATCTTGTATTGGGTGTTTCTGGTTTCAATGTTAATCCTGTAGTGGAGTGTCATGCTGAGTGCTCCAATAAAAAGTAGGTAGGGTTCATTAATCTCACATCAGATAAATAAGAGAGGGTCTTTGAGTTTATAAGTATGAACGCTGCATATTCTGATAAGCATGTCTTTTGGAGAGACGGTAATGATCTCCGTGATAAAGTGATATCAAAGCTAACCCTTACTCTCATTTGATCCCGCACCGAGCGTCACGTATTGTAGATGGAACGACAAC
>JAOXYD010165120.1:0-10183 GCA_028565735.1 Pinacopodium congolense | reverse complement strand
AACACGCTTAAGCATTAAGAAATTCTAGCTCATCTCCTCTCAAGCCTTTAATGGTTACTTAAGTGCTTCTGTCATTTTTTCGAAAATCCAGAACTAAGACTTCACATTGTTTTATAAAAGAATCACATTTTAATTTATTAAGAATAGAGGTTTAATGATTGCCTTTTATCTAACAACTCTTTCCGATAGATCGCCTCCATCTGTCATTATTCTCTAACAATGCTTAGATTCCAACTGTTTTTCATTAGTTAATTTTGATACCATTTGTTAAGGGGATTTATTTAAGCATAACGAAATTAAATGATTTTGCTAAAATCCTCGTGCAATAGCTATTGTTAGATTTGTTAAAGCCTAAATTGGCTTTCCCTTCATGATTGTCAATCAATAAGTCCTTCTATTTTCAAATGTCTTACACACACTCGTATTTAAGGGTGTTTCACTAACACACAACATGTGAGTATTTTCACAAAGAAAAGACAAGAAAGAACAAGAGAGAGATGTGGCAACACTAACTTTTTATTAATTCACACAAAATGTTAACAAAAGATCTCAAGTTACTTCCTCATCAAAGCATTCTACAACAAAGGATGAAACATTCTACAATACAGGAATTCCTTACTCGAATTTTTTCTTAAAAAGATCTCAACTCTCTAAAAAAATTTCCTCTAAGATCTCTCATATCAGATTGGATGATTAAATATTGAAATCTAATAATTTACTTATAATAAATACATGCTTGAAAAACAAGTACAAGATTAGTAAGAATCTAAATCATATCCCATCTTAACCACTAAGATCACATCTTATTCCACTAAGATTACACTTATCTTATTAAATAAATGACATCTCCATCTAATTAAGATTCAATATAGTGGTTGTTATATATCTCAATTAACCAAATAATGCTTTCAGATTGAAAATGACACCATATTTTCCACATCTCTAATGTTTATCCTCTATGCCTTATCACTTCGATGCAGATAACAACATTATCTCATGTGATCTTCAAGATTTATATTATCACATCATCAATGGCCCCATTAAAGATAGATGTTTATCCAATTTCTAAGCCTATCCATACGTAGATTAAAAAAATGCACACCCATGGTCTATCCAGACTCACTCATTCACTCTATGACAAAATGAAATATCAATCCAATTTAGTTATAGTAAACCCCACAAATTCATATACCTTTGAATCGCACTCTCGAGCTCTATATTACTTAGTTACACCGATCATCCAGTGTCTCACATCTGAATCTTGTACGTATTGATGAAAATATCGCGCATTGGAATCTTGTACTGTGGTCGAATATTTTTGTCAATGCATACCTCATATAGACCTGTGTGTCAAATATCAAGATAATGTGACGTTTCCTGTGAATTAATCCAAGATTAATGCCATGACACTCTATAAATCATAATTAATTAACATAAATTTCACCAAAACTAAAAAATAAACTATTAGTGCCAAAAATTCTATTTATACATAGATGTCCAACTCAAAAGTACAATACTCAAAAGTATATACAATGTAACAAAAAATGAACTACTGAACAGAATATACTACACTACTGGTCCCACTTAATCTTTACAACATTAGCCTTGGGCACTAAGGTTATCAGCATCCACTCTATCTCCTAAAAAAGATAGTGGGAAGGGATAAGTTACCTACTCAATATGAGATGTACCCTTATAATATAATGAACAATTGAAAACAGAAAAATAGAATAGAACAATAAATACTTATACAATGTGTAAATTGCATAAACAATATCCAACATATCAAAATTTTGCAATCGTGAATATAATATAATTTTTTATTATTAAATTCATTTATGTTATGAATCTAATTATTGTGTTATTTAAGCCTCGCTTCACCTAGTAGGCATATTCTAATTTTTTACTGGCTCTTCTCATCATCTAATCTTAAATATCATCGTACGGATATGAAATATATATATATATATATATAACGACACAAGGTACCTCACTCCCTTAATCTCATTTGGTACTCCGTTACCACACCACAGAGACAAATTATCCTCAGGACTCAGGATACTTCAGTATCACTTCGATACCTAGATTATAGTACAAGAAATTCTCGGGATTCAGGATGTCCTAGTACTAGTTCCATAGATAGGTACCTAACCATATATCACTTATATCTAAAAATGCTAATCAATTAAAGACTATGAAATATAGCCTATCCTAGGCAAATCACTAATCCACCATAGTTTTTTAACTCAATGTGTCATAACTTAGTCTAAATATGTGTTTATAAATGGAATCCATCATGTCTAAGTCATAACATACATCTAAAGAATATACATATCATATTCTTTGAATAATTAAGCGATGCAAATCATATAATGCAAAATCATATACTAATTTCACATTTCTCATTTTATCAAACATTATCAATCATAAAACATGTAATATATATCATCACTGCTATCACATTTTATTTTACTAATTAATTATTTAATTATTTCTTAAAACTTGTATATTTTAAAAATACACATATTAGGTGATCAATTATCTATTTGATTCAAATATCACATTAAATATGCAAAGAAAACATTTTAAGAATCAATAAACACAATTTTTCATGCAATACATAATTATAAGGTATAATCTAAGGTTAATCCTATCTGGTCTCTGAATCAATTATTTTGATGGCTCTAATCTACTCTCTAACTTGTCCTTAAAACCTATATATTTATTAAAAAAACATCGTATTCTATAAGATGCACTTCATAATCAAGAAAATAAACATTCTTTAGATAAATACCAACTGTATATACGAGCTTAAATCTTTACCTAGACTAGAAGAAACTTCCAAACAAATATAGAAACAAGAACAACTCCTCTAGGTCACATCTGGACCCTTTAAAAGTAAGAATAACATTAAGAGTATTTGCAGATTATATAAAGGAATGAAAAAGCTAGGAAATGACATGTGTCCATTAGGTGTCTTGGTTTAAATTCATTTGTGAAAAATGTGGCCATGCATTACGTTCTTTAAGGACAAGTGTCCTTAAGGTGTTACAATTCCTCCCCCTAAAAATAATTTCATCCTCGAAATTAAATTACATACCGAGCCTTCAAATAAATAATGATACTAATGCCAAACATCATCCTCTGCCTCTCATATTGCTTCTCTCGGAGTTTGATGATGGCTCTACAAAACTCGTACCATCGAAATCTCTTTTTTTCTTAGTTTCCTTATCTCTCTACTAATAATCTCTACTGGCACTTCCCTGTAAGTCTTATCCTTAGCAACCTCAATCTCAGGCTCTAATATAACATGACAAAGATCTAATTAGTATTTTCTCAACATCGATACATGAAATACATCATGAATTTGGATAACTATAAAGGTAAGGCTAATCTATAAGCTAATGATCTTATATGTTCAACAATCTCGTATGATCTGATATATATCTAACTCAACTTTCCTCTCCTATCAATCGTAAAATTCCTTTTCCCAATATCATACCTCATCTCTCAATGATAATGATCAACATAACTTTTTACTGATGCTGAATTGCCTTCAAAAATCACTTCACCACATCTATCTTATTTACCATCTCCTAAACTAACTTTGGTCCT
Source organism: Pinacopodium congolense (assembly GCA_028565735.1). Lineage (NCBI taxonomy): Eukaryota > Viridiplantae > Streptophyta > Magnoliopsida > Malpighiales > Erythroxylaceae > Pinacopodium > Pinacopodium congolense. The sequence goes on along the minus strand of JAOXYD010165120.1, from coordinate 6,568 downwards.
TTTAATAATCTAACACCCTCCATATCCCAGAAAATTAGATCTCTACACCGCCTGCCATACAATGCCTCCAATGATGTCATACCAAAGCTATAATGATAATTGTTATGATATACAAACTTCATCAAAGATAGGTATCTATCACAATCACCCTCAAAGATCAGTACAAAATTCCTTTATCATATCCTCTAATATCTTAATAGTATATTTTGACTGTGTATTTGACTGAAGATGAAATGCAGTTCTCATATTTAACCTCGTCCCCAAAGCTGATTGTAGACCTTTTTAAAATTGAGATGTAAACTACGGATCTCGATTTAATAAAATAGACATTGGAACTCCATGCAATCTCATAATCTTATCGATATACAACTTGAATAGCTTGTCTAATGAGTTTGTTTGCTAAATAGGTAAGAAATAAGCAAATTGGTCAGTCTTTCTATAATCATCTAAATTGAATTATGTCTATTCCTAGTCTTCAGTAAGGTTATTATACAATTCATCGTAATCATCTCTCATTTCTTTGACAAAATAGCCAACGATCTCAACTTGTCTGTAAGTGCTTGATGTTCAGTCTTAATCTACAAATAATAAGTTAAATACTTCACCATAAATTCAACTGTATCTCTCTTTACTGTAAATCACCAATAGTAAGGTCTAAGATTCTTGTACATCTTTTTAGACCCTAGATGCATAGCATACAGTGTATTGTGAGTCTCCTACAAAATTTCATCTCTTAATCCATCTATATCTAGAATACAGACATGTCTCCCAATCACTAACACCCTATTTCATCTTATTAAAAAATTAGTTTTCTTACCCTAATGTACCATCTTTCTCATTTATAACAAGTAGGAATCTTGAGCCTGTACCTTACCAATCTTATCTCTTAAATCAGGTTAAATTTGTAATGTAGTTAGTAAGCCACCTACATCATCAATCTCTAAATATGTATTTAAAGCCTTTAACTCCATCAAGGATGTCATAAGCCACTGAGTTTGAAATCTTCCCAATAAGAGCATCTACCACTGCATTGGCCTTCCTTGAATGGTAATTAATAGTATCCATCTCCTCTATCTTAAGTTTAACTCCTTTTGAGTTAAAATATACTCGAGATTCTATGATTTATAAGGATTCAAAATATTTATCCATACGAATAATATCTTCAAATCTTAAGGGCATCACAATCACTATTAACTCTAGATCATGGGTGGGATAGTTCAACTCATGTGGTTTAAACTAATGAGAAGCATATGTTATCACCTTCCTATACTGCATCAATACACACCTTAAATCTACCCTCGAAGCATCAGTATATACCTTGAAACCTCCACCACTTAAAGGTAGTACCAGAACAAAGTCAAAAGTCAATCTCTGCTTAAGCCCCTTAAAACTCTCATGACATTGCTCAGTCTACTGAAATTGAACCTCTTTCTTCAATACCTTAGTTTAAGGGCTAGCTATCATGGAAAATCCCTCTATAAATCTCTGATAATACCTAAAAATTCCAAGAAAGCTCCTCACCATTAACATATTTTTTATTGGCCCCCACCTCACAATTGCTTGTACCTTAACAGGATTAGGCATAACTCCTTCAAAAGACACCACCTATCTAAAGAAGAAAACTCGCTCTATCTAGAACTCACGCTTACTTAGCTAGACATTCAAGTACCTCTCTCTCAATCTCTATAATACTGTCCTCAGCTGATATTCATGCTCCTCTCTACCCTCTTAATATACCAAGAGATCATTAATGAATACTATTATAAACTAATCTAAATACCCCTAAAAAGTCATGTTCATTAATACTATGAATACAGTGAATCCATTAGTCAATCTGAAAGGTATCACCAAGAACTCAGTGTCTATACCAAGTATGAAAAGTTGTCTTGAGAACATGGAACTCAACTATCTTCAATTGCCAATAGCTAGAACTCAGAACAATTTTAAAAAATATAGCTACTCCTCGCAACAGATCTTGTAAATCATCTATCCTTGGTAATAGATACTTATTCTTCACTATCACCCTATTCAACTGTCGATAATTAATGTAAAGTCTCATACTGCCATCCATTTTCTTCACAAATAACACTGGAGGTCTTATACTTAGCCTGATAAAGTCCTTCTCTAACAACTCTTTTAATTGCTTTTTTAGCTCTTGTATCTCACAGTAGTTATATTATAAGGTGCAATAGATATCGACGCAACCCCAGGTAGAGTCTCAATAATGAAATCTACTCTCATTGCGGTGATAAACCAAGCAAATCATCTAGGAATACCTATGTAAACTCCCTCATTACAGAATATCATCTAATCAAGGACTTACCTCCCTTTCATTTGTGATATGAGCTAAATATGCTTCACATCCTTCCAACATCATTTGTTTGGCAATCATAGCTAACATCACATAAGCTAGAACAATTTTACTAATCCTCACAAATATGACCTTTGATTTTCCCGAAGATTTTATTATGGCCCCCTTTGTAAAACAATCCATTGTAACTCGATCATGTGTCAACTACTCAATCTCAAAAATCACATCGAACTCCCTTAAATCCATCACTATCAATGTATACTAACTGATACAGTGGTTCCTATCCCTACACTTGTAGAACCCTAGCCCCCCTCTACCCTCAATGAATCAACCTTTGAATCAGCTTGCTGAGATAGTCTCTAGGCAAGGAAAGGATTTATAGATCTTCTTTATTTATCTCTTAGCCAAAAATAGCTTCATTAAATGCCATCCTACAAAATAAAGGCTTACATAATTAGCATGCTTTCTTACCTTAGGAGCATCAACCCGTTCTGATACTACTAAATATGACACTTCCTATTACCTAATCTAATATTAATGCCATAACAATCCACAAATCATAATTAATTAACATAAATCTCACATAATCTAAAAATGTAAACTATCAATGTTAAAAAGTCTGATTATACATATATGTCTAACTTAAAAGTACAATATTCAAAAGTATATACAATATAACACAAATTGAACCACTACACAAAATATACTATACTACTAACCCTACCTAATCTCCATAATACCAATCTCAAGCACTATAATTATCAATGCTCACTCTATCTCCTGAAAAATATAGTGGCAAGGGATGAGATGCCTACTCAGTAAGGGTTACCTAGTTGTACCCTTATAATATAATGATAAATTGAAAATAAAAAGATAGAATAGAATAATAAATATTCATATAGTGTATAAATTACATAAACAGTATCCAATATATTCAAATTTCACGATCAGTGAATATAATATGATAATTTTTATTATCAAATATATTTATGTTATAAATTTAATTATCGTGTAATTCGATCCTCGCTTTACCTAGTAGGCGTATGTCTAATAATCTATCTACACGTCTTGTCATCTAATCTCAAATATCATCGTGTGAATATGAAAAATAAATATATATAAGGATATAAGATACCTCACTCACTCAATCTCATTTGATACCTTAGTACCACTTTGATACTTAATTACAGGTACATGGTATCCTAAGGACTCAGGACACTCTTATACTACTCCAATACCTAGTCTCTGGTATAGAGCATCTTCGGGACTCAAAATGTCCTAATACCTGCTCCATGTACAGGTATCTAACTACATATTGCTCATATATCAAATGCTCATCAGTTAAAAAACTATGGAATATAGCTTACTTTAGGTAACCCGCTAATCTACTACAGTTTTTTAACTCAATTTTCATAAACACATAGTTGAAGAATATACATATCACATTCTCTGAATAATTAATTGATACATGCCATATAAAACAAAATCATGTACTAATTTCACATTTCTTAATTTATTAAACATTAACAATCATAAAACATGTATTACATATCATCACTGCCATCATATTTTATTTTACTAATTAATTATTTAATTGTTTCTTAAAACTTATATTTTTCTAAAAATACACATATTTGGTGATTAATTGTCTACTTGATACAAATATCACATTAAATATGCAAAAAAAACACATTTTAAGAATCAATAAGTACAATTTTGCATGCAACACATAATTATAAGAGTACAATATAAGGTTAACCTTACTTAGTGTTCGAATCAATTTTTTTGATGACTATAATCTACTCTCTAACTTGTATTCAGAACTTATATATTTATAAAATAACACCATAATTAGTAAGACGTACTTTGGAATCGAGCAAATAAACATTTTTTAGATAAATACCAACTATATATTCGAACTTAAATCTTCACTTAAACTAGACGAAACTTCTAAACAAATGCAGAAACAAGAACAACTCCTTTGAATCACGTCTAGATCCTTTGAAAGTAAGGATAACGTTAAGAGTATTTACAATTATATAAAGGAATGAAAGAGCTAGAAAGTGACATGTGTCCATTAGCTGTCCTGACTTAAAGTCATTTGTGAAAAACATGGCCATGCATTGCTTTCTTTAAGGACACTAAGGACAAGTGTCCTTAGAGTGTTATAGATAAAAGTTCACCAAAAGTCTCATGATTATGCAAGTTGAACTTAAGGTCCAACAACAACCATACAAGGGTGTAGGATTTATATATCTCCTATGTTAACTAATCAAAAACTTGACACGCATTTCATCAAACTTATGGAGATCATCGTAGTCAGAGTGTTTAACAAATCCCAAACAAAGAATTATAGCTTGCAAATTGAGAAAGACAATGACTAATAAAAGGTCACGAAGGCCACGAATCCTAAGATTTGACTATACGTTCTTATTTTTTTAAAAAAAGGCGAAAGTTGAAATGATAGGGAGAAGGAAGCAAGAGTGGAAAACGTAGACAATTAGATGTGGTCACATCATGAGTCAAATTTAATGAGGTCAATTGGTCAACGAGGGACAAAAAGAGAAAAGATGTGCCCACTTTAAAATGATAAAATATTTTTATCATTTTAATTATTAAAAAATATCTTATATTATTAGATATTGTAAATAAAGATTATTGTTAAACTTTTATCAAATTATTTTAGTAACATGATTAAGTGTTAAGCATGTGATAATGTATTTACATTATAACTTAATCTTATGATAAATTAATTAGAGTTTAGCTCAATCTTCTTGTATTATAGAAAATTTTTATTAAAATAATTTAATAAATGGCTAAAAGAAAACTTTTTAAAAATTTTTAATTGATAAGATATTCTTTTACATATTTTAAGATAATCAAATATTTTTAAATAAGTAAAATACTTTGAGCAGGCACAAATAAATCCCACGCAGGACCACCTGCAACATAAATGACCCTTTTACTCTATTGTCTTTTTATTTATTTTGTCTTTATTTGAGGGTATTAAAATCAATTCATATACTTTTTAATGCACACTTAAGGAGTCGTTTGGTATTACTGTGGGTTATGGTTTTTAGTTGTAGTTTTGATATATTTGTATTAATTTTTGTGTTTTATCCTCGATTTCTGTGCTATATTAGTGTGTTGTCTTTTCGATTTCTGTGTTAAAAACCAAAACTGAAAACACGAACCCTACCAAACAACCCCTTACGCTTTTACCTTTCAATCCTTTACAAATTTACAAAAAAGAAAGTCTATAGTGAAATTATTAATTTCTTTATTTCTACAACTCTAGATTAAAGACGAATTTCTTTATCGAAAAAAGATATAAATTTATTATAGTTATCTAATTTTAACATACCAAAATTTGGAATCATGTTAAATTTCATAAATAAAAAAAGTTACATGTATTTTTATCAAAGAGTTCATAAATTAAATAATTTATATATAAGGAAGGACTTTCTTCTTGCTGTAAAATTTTCCACCTTCATATTATTGAAATGCTGTAATGTTTTAATTTAATTATTTTTAATAGTTAATAATCACAACTTTCCTTTGTTTGACTAACATCCTATTAATTGCAAATTCAAATATTTTAAACTTTGTTTTCTTTTTACTGTACACATAAAGAAATGAAAATGTCATAGCTATTCTATTCGATATATTTATTGAGTTTTGCTGACAATATGTCAATATGAGTTGAACTAATAACTCTTTGCGGAAAATTTCACCTTTTTTAGTTTAAAGATAAACTTGCTAATAGCTAATCAGAATTGGACAAAATGTTTATTATTTAAACTTCATTGACATAAAATTAGGTAGCTATAGAATTGTCATAAAGAATATTTCTATTTTTTTTTCAACTAAAGAAAAGAAACGTTTTTCTAGATGTCAAAACTCATCATTGAAAATATTAAACTGTGAACAACAAAAAAAAAATTATTTACATGGAAACCATCACTACATACAAAAAGTTTTCTATCCATTGCATTCAATAAAATTTGGACACTATTAGAAACTGAAATACTAGTATTTATTAACACCAACCCAAATCCTTGACAATATGCATTGATATTTATGTCTCAGAAAGTAGTTCTTCCTAATCGATTCTTACCCAAGGAATTAAACCATGACAACAAACTAATGTAACAGACGAGAAACTTTCAAACTTTGGAAATCACAATTCACAATGGTATCACTCCACTAAAAATATGCCCCAGTTGCCAACCCATGATCTTTTTTTTTTTTTCAGTT
>JAOXYD010165110.1:0-10183 GCA_028565735.1 Pinacopodium congolense | reverse complement strand
TTTCCAGTTTAGTAAATTCTTGAAGTTATTTCCTTAAACAAAGAAAAACCTAAAGTAAGTGGTGACTAACTCAATCCTTGTGGGATCGATAACCTTTCTAAACTACAAGTTACGACCCGTATACTTGCGGTTTGAGCGTAAAACTAGTTGTTTATTTTGCGAGCGAACAAAAGCTATGATCAGAAATTAAGAGGTAGGAAAAATACATCTATATTATTGAAATAAAAAAATTTATAGGTGATTTATAAGTTTCCTATATGGCTTCCTTCTCAAGAAACTATCACTATACTATTTATTACTCTAGGAAGAGAAATTACCATTATGCCTTAATTTAATGATACTTGAGGAAGATATATAGGGTTTAAAATACTTACAGAATCCATAATTTTAAGAGAAAGGCTATGTTTCTTTTTCTAAGAGTGTGCAATTGAAGTTTCCTAAGATAATTTGCTGCATAAACTACTAAAAAGAATTCTTTCAACTACTTAGATGCAATAGATTTTCCAATTGAATGATATGATTAATTGTGAAGAATTTAGTGATAAAAGTATTTCAAGGTCATAGATTGTCAAAATACTTCAATTATAATGATGATTATGATTGAAAATGATATTCTAATTCGTATTTAGGAACTTAGCGTTTTTTATGTGATTTTCCTTCAATTTGGTTTCTAAAAGATTAGTCAACCTAGGCTTTATTATTTTTAAGCATTCAAAAACATCTTTTTTTCTTTAAAAACATCTTGTTTCATTTTAGGGCTATTTATGCCCTTAATCTATACTACTGAAAACATTAACTATTAAAAAGAAAATGCAAGGCTACATTTCCTTTTTTTTTCTTGCCAGACCTTCTCCTAGATTGTACCTTGAAGTCCTCCTCTCGTGTAGTTGTGTTAGTGTTGACATTTTATTTCATCTATTATTGTTTTATATGTAATGTGTGATGGTGTGTGAGTCTACCTAAGTTTTAAAATAAAGAAAAACTAAGAAATACAATAAACTAAGTCATAACACTTGAAAAAGGCAAGTGTACTTATTTTTATGTAATATAGTTTTGATGAATGCAAGTGTTGATCGACAAGGACTGCTATTATTAATGAATTTATATCTAAATTAGCTAGGCTAACAAATTAATGAATTGATTAAATTAATTGACAAAGAAAACAACTAAACAATCAAAATAAACATATAGGAAAACTTATAATGATAAAAAATCATTGATGAAACTAGGATTTAGGTAATTACTACCTTGAGGATGCATTTATATTCTTTGTTTCTCTTAACTTAAATTGAATTCTATATTTATTAGACTGTAAACTTCCTTATTTAATTTTCACTTCCTTTTGAGATATGCCATCATATTGCAATAAATTAGGTAAATTTTCTCTATATCATAATCTATTTATTTAATGAATTAAATTGTTTTGTGAAATCTATTGCTTAGATTAAGCTTACACCCAACTCAGATATATTATGTAAGCTTATCTTAAGGTCCCCATGCAAGATATTTTGTTACTGGAGTGATCTAATGCATACAATTGATTTATAATTCTAATTATATAAAAATCAAAGTTTTGAAATCGAGCTTTACATTTTCAGAAAAATTGAATTTAAAGTTATAAATAACCATAAACAAATCTAATTCAAAATCTATAACTTAAGAGTTAATTCTATAATAACCAAAAATACTATATCTTAGAGTTTGTAAAAAACCAAATCCTATTAGAATATTAGTTCTTACACATTGTATGAATCATATAAATAATATAAAGAAGAAGGAAATTGAAAAGCTCATAATGAGTTTTTCTTGAAACCTTGAATCTTTAATGCTTGATGTATGAAATCATGTCATGGTTTAGAACTTGCCTTCTATGGCTTGGTGGCTTATGGAGGCAAGATTGATTAAAAAATCACAAAATTAGGTCAAATAGAGAAATATGGAATAATGGCCATGATCATGGCCTTGTCGTGTCACTGGCCAAGGGGATAGGCCGTGATTGTGGCTGACGTTGTGGCCTACTGCTAGAATTTCTAGTTTTCACCACACCTTTATCTTCTCACCATAACTTCTTCTTCACTTATTCTTTAGTCATGAAATTTGGAATGGAACTTCCTCACTTGACATTCTTGCATCCCAAATTCACTCGACATCATTTTCAATCCCAAGAGTGCATCAAATTGTTCTTCAAAGTCCTATGAAATGTAATTAAACATGAAAATTGTATGACTTACATCTCATTTATGATTTAACTTAAAATGATTGAAAATAAAATGAATTTTCATCTATAAATTCACATAATAAGCACTAAATTTGCCTAAAATATTTATGTTTTAAGAGCTATAAAATGCCACCACATTTAAGTTATTGCTTGTCCTTAAGTTACGACTTAAACATACACTTAACCAAAATCAATCAAGAATTAAGAGTTAATTGAGCACAAACAAATTTTCAAACAATGTTTTTATTTAGCTTACAAATCATAATCCCTTCTTGTCAAAAAACATGGTTATCACACACAACCGCACTATTAGTAATTAAGTAACCTTCAATGTACAATATTAAACATCCATAAAGTTTCATATGGATCATCATGTACACTTATTCAAGGAAGTCATCCCTAATGCAAAATATAACTCATTCTTTATAATTTTAGAGAACTTTTTGGGATTCTACATTTTCTATTAATGCGAGGGCAAATATTCTCTCATGAATGTCCCCTATACTCCACTGGTTTACCCTTTTAAACTTATCTATAATTTCATCTAGTCTTTTTACATGAAGATAAACATTTTGTTGTAACATTCCCTATTACAAAATTAGCTCACAATCATATATGGCTACTAGCTCCACTTATACATTTCAACCTTTTAATTAGTATGAAGCTAGCTTAGTGAGTTTTGGCTCATTCTACTTAAACATAATTATATCTTCTATTCATTAAAAACACATCCTATTCCAAATTCTCTTAATAGTCCATGTGCAACCACATTCAAAATTTATCATTGAACACTAAAGGTGTCAAAAATCACAAGAAAATCTTATAAAACAAGAGAAGAAAAGAAAATTTTGGGTTAAAACCAATCAAGAACTATTTAATGAATACCTAATCAAAAAAATTGATGAATTTAGAAACACTACAATTAACAATCAACTCTTAATCTCGATCCTTCAAGATGGAATATTCAAGTCATTACTCTTGGATTCCTAGTAACTTAAGTGTGATAAATAAATGAAAAACACTAGCATATTCAACTCCCCCCTTCTAAACACCAAATTATCATCAATTTGGAGCACCAAAAAGAAAAAAAAAAGTGGATGAAAAGTAAGAAAAAGAGACCAAAACTCCACTGAAAAATGAAGAACAAACCAAGCATCTATGATATTTACTTGTTTTATACTATATCACAAGTATACGAATTATAATTTTATAGTATAACTAATATCATTTCCACAGGGATCAAGATTACTCACCTAACAACTTGAGTTACACTTTGTTTAAGGCATAAAATATAGTAGATGAAACTGAAATTTAGCTAAACTAAATCAATTTAATAATTAAAATGCAACTGTAAACATGAGAAAAATAAATGATAAACATTAGGAATTACTTTTACCCTTATTCTGGCCTCCTCTTACCCTATTGATTTAGATATGATTCACCCAAGATAGTCTCTAGTTTTAATTACCATCTCTCAAGATTTAACCAAGTGTCAAAACCCTTCCTAAATATCCAACTAATTTTGAAGCAACCCTATAGCAAATTAATCAATTAATTAAGATCTCTCTTCAATTCACTATTAACTTGATGTTTATAGGTCTATTAGGATACCAAATCTCGTTGCACAACCTAATATTAAAGTCTTATTCTAAACTCTCAGTTCGACTTAAGGAAAAATCATAATAAACATCACAATCACATATGTGTTGAATCAATAAGATAAGAGTGTAACAAGATAATTCTATAGTAATTCATATAGAAAATTTAGCTATCCATGATATAAGTAAAACCCTAATATTTAGATTTATCATATAAAAAGGAAATATAGAAAAAGATAAGAAACTATATGCAACTGGATGATTCTTCCTTTCTAGGCTTTGTGTAGAAAATATGGAAAATTGGGTGGATCTTGTTGATTTCCTTGTTTGATCCTATTCTTTCTTGTTTCCACCCTATAAAACAAGTTTTTCTGTGGCATTTTATACTTCTTAAGACTTAGTGGATGACCTCTAGGGTTTTCCAATCATGTTTAGTCCACAAAACACTTCAAAACTTTAAAAATTTTATGAAAACCACGTGATAGGTTTTCCATGCAAGCTAAGGTTATGGCTTTCCCATGATGGTGATAGAGTATTTTTTCCATTTTCTTACTTTCTCTAGCTTTTCTAGCTTTGAAATTTTCTTAATATTTTCGTTAGAACTTCTTTGTCGCTAGTCCTTTGGCCTTGAATTTTTGTGTGGGTCTCAAAAACATGATGTTGTTGTTCCCCAAATTAATTCCAAACTAATTTTAACCCTAAAAGTGCATTAAATGTCTCATCAAAGTCACTCAAAGTTGAGTTGTTACTTGTTTCAACTTCTCTTTCTCTTCTTTTAATGCAATTTTCATGGCATTTCCTATATCCTTGATATTTGACAAGGAGCTTTAACTTGATGCTCTCATTTTTCGAAGTTATTCCACATCTTTTCTAACTCTAAAGATGTCTTAAAATGCTCACAAAATTCCTACAAAACTTGAATAATCAACCAAAGTAACTTAAGCCACAACTTATTTAAGAATCAGTTAAATATGCACTCAAATCACTGGAATTTTCCCTAAAACGTAAGATAATGTTCATGAAAACATGTTTGAAAGATGTATATTTAGGATGCTATCAAATACCTTGACACTTTAACTGTTGTTTATCCTTAAACAATGACTTAAACATTATATAAAAAAGATCAACAATTTAAAGTTATTTGAGAAAAAAATCAATCAATGTTTTCTATTTAACTTACAAATCAAAATTCTTTCATAAAAAAAATTTTGTTATCGCAAACAATAACATTGATAGTAGCTAGGCAACCCGTAATGTACAATGTCAAGCTTCTAACTACCTTTATATGGATCATCATGAAAACTTTTTTAAAGATATTGCAATCAACACAAAGAATAACTTAAGTTTCAAATTAGACTAAATATTTAGGGTTTTACCATGCCTTTTGATGCAAGGGCAAACATTTTGTTCGAAATGTCCTATTGTTACTTAACTTGGCTACCCTTTTTAGCTTATTTACATTGTCTTCCAGCCTTTTGACATGCTAATGACTACCGATTATGTAGCTAGCGCACAATCACAAATGACTACTAATTCCCCTCAAGCCAACGAAGTGAATGTTTTGCTCACTTTATCTAATCACATGCATACTTTTCATTCATTAAATTATAACCTATTCTAAATTGACATGTTAATTCACATAAAATCACAATTAAAAGTTTGATATCGTGCACCATGAGTAACTAAAACACATGCAGTCACATAAAAGGAAAGAAGAAAAAGAAAAAAAGTTTTGTTCAAATTTAGGTTAGAAATCATTTTAGAATTATTCAATGCTTACAAAATAAAAAACACTTGTTGAATTAAAATACTGCAATTAACTCTTAAATCCTAATTTTAATCATTCCAAGATAAAGAATTTAAGTCATTCCTATTAGAATAAAAAAATTCTAGTTTGTGGGTAAATGATAAATCATGCCTAATAGCTCGTTGCAAACTTCCAAATAATAAATTCCTAACTACCTAACTATAAAGTAATGTGAGCTAGGCTTGAATCTACACGGAGCTAGGGGGAGTTAAGACTATTTCTATAGTTAAGGCTACTTCCATAGTTATGTAAAAGAAAAATAAAAGGGAATAAAAACCTAAGGGCTTTTATGAAATTAAAACAAATATAAAAGATAATTAATTAATGCGTAACAAATAAGTATGAAAGCATAACAAAAAAGAACAGATAACGATGAAAGAAATTTGAGCAGAAGATATATTCAAGATTTAGGATTTATAATTGATCATAGAAATATAAAGATTATGTTTAGTCTAAGATCCTTCATCACACCAAAAGGTTTCTTAATTAATTGGTTCATCTAATGAATAATCATGGATGTTCACTTCAAATATGTCAACCCTAGTTTCCTAAAAATAGATAAACGAATAAGATTAATGGTTGCTCCTAAATCACATAAACATTTAGAAAATTAATGATTACCAACTAATAAGGGATAACAAAATTCTCTAGGTCTTACAATTTTGAGGGCATGTGGTTGGTAATAATAGAGCTATAACTCAGTGGAACTATTTGATTGTCCTTCTAAGTTTGTTTTTTTGGTTAAAATGTCTTTAAGGAACTTCAAATACTTAAAAATTTTCTCCAAGGCCTTCATAAAGGATAAATTAATCTTCAACCTCAATTTGTTGAAATGAAATCTTGGGATGTATAGTGGTGGTAGTTTATAAGGTTTCTCTTCGGTCTTCCCCTCATTTTCTTGATCTTTTTCGTTATGGGGTTCGATCTTCTGTTAGCTAATTCTTCCAATTCTTTCCTACTTATAGTTTGATGTCCTTTAGCTATTTCCTTGGATTTACCTCTATGTTGCTTGTGAGACCTCACACACTTCTGGTAGATAATGCATTGGTTTGCTACCCAATAGGAACCTTCAAACTATAGATGGAAGAGGCATGATTCCTTGTAACCTGATTGAACTTTGCTTCCATCCTATTCTAGCTTTAATCTTGGCTCGTGAACTTGGAATTGAGCATATTCATCAACTTCTCCTTCATCATGTTTTATAAAGGTACATTTTATGGTATTTCCATATGTGATTCAACGTGATTTCACCCTTATTTTGATATATAAATGCTTATTTTGCGTTCCTTTAGATTTTACGTGCATGAATGGTCATTGAATACAAATACTAATAGAAAACGTCAAGTTTAGAAGCCAATTTGTGAATATTTAGCAATAGAGTAAAATTTTAGACTATTAACAATGTTGTTGATGGCCTAAAAAAACAACTATTAATGGTCGTACATTAGGTTCTTCAATGGGGTTTACATAGGGTGCCGTTAATTTGCTATTAAGGCTTATTAAGCATTGAAAAAATGATATTTTTCAGTAAAATTCAAGGGAAACAATGTCTTTTTATTCCAAGTCAAATTAAACCCTAAAGAGGCACTATATAAGAACAAAAGGAGAGGATTTTCAAGATTTTTGACTCCCCACTTGAGTAGCCCTTTATTTCCTCTTTGTTCTTTGTCTTAGTTTAGGTTTTGTGTTTCTTTCAAGTTTTAGTTGATAATTTGTTTGGATTTCATATTTTAGGTGTTGAATACTTTCAATTTTTTTAATTTTTCTACTGTCTTTTCTTATTTTCATTTATTTTCCATGTATGTCATTGGGTTTTCTTTAAGCGTTTGATAAACCTTTGATTTTTTTGATGGTTTAATGTTAAATATTTAATTTATAGTATTATTAATCTTGTTTTATTTAACTTTAATTGCTATTATTATTAATTTCATTACGTTCGATTAGTTTTATTGTGATTAGAAGATATTTAATGGATGAATGGGTTATAATTATGAGATTTGAATTGGGATTTAAATGAGATTTGAGTTTTATTCTAGGATTTTCAAGAACTAAGGATTATATTGTAGGATTGGCCATCATATTTATGATTTCTAGTTCAATTATTAGGTTTGAGTTTTTGTTCTATAATTTTCATTAGTGATTACAATAAATGGTAATTAAATAATTGAATTTGTAATTGAGATTTAATCATCTTAGCCTAGATTTTTAATTCTTAAAGTTATATGATCCGCATATAAGAGATTATGGCTAGAGTTAACTATTCCCCAGTTTTTAATGTTGTTGTGCCTTTGAATCTAGAGATAATATCCTAGGTTATCACGTAGTTAGGGATAGATTTATATTGCGTCGAATTTATCTAAAATTAGAGGAATAAGGATAAAGATCGTACTCGAGTCTATAGAATAGCAAATTAGGCAAGACACAGTTTACATGCTTTTGTTAAGCCATTATATTCATGAATCTCAATAGTATCTTTTGCTTATCTTTCTATTATTGTTATTTTTTTCTTTTTATTTATTTTTCTTATTTTAGTAACTTTAATTTTTTTAGTTGCCTTTTCTATTTATTTCAATTTCATTATACCGGATATTTCTTTTTATTTTATTTTTCTTTTATGCAACACTAGGAATAGTTAAAAACACTACCAATTTTTTTGGAAATGACCTTGACATGCTTTATTACATAGCTAAGAGGTTAAGTTAGGTATTTGAGATTAAGTTGGTATTTTATCATTTGATAGTTAGCGATAGACTCACCAAATTTTTGGCATCGTTGTTGGGAAACTAGTATTTTTGTTTTGTTATTTCTTATGTTGTTTTATTTTTCTTTTATTGATCTTTGTCAACTTTTTTTTATTTTTGTTTTTGTTTCACAGCTCATTCATGTAAGAACATAAAGCAGTAATGGCTCATATTCAATGCAATTTTAATTCTAATATTTTCTGTTTTAATATTTTGATGATGAGTTTGAATTTCTTGCTATTTCCATTGTTGGAGAAACAAGCAATGAACGTCACATACTTAGTTAAGCAAGTAGTGATGTATGAAGAATAACCTCAAGGATGTGATGGTTGCTCATTTTTAGGTTATCCTTTTAATTCATGTTTTGCATTTCAAGATGAGTGGTAAGTCTATACACTTGGTTATTTCCACGACCAACAAGAATGGTATAATCATTATGCCCCTACTTCCAATTTGGGATGGGAGGATCATCCCAATTTTCAATACTAGAGCAACCAATAAGGAGTTAGTTTTGACTTTAAACCTCTTGCTACATTTCATCACTGAGGATTCCATTCTTTGTCAAGATGCTACCACGATTAGCTACATTTTAAACTTATGCCTCCACCTCCACTATCAGCATAGTAAGTTGATGGGATGTCATTGGAAAAGATCATAGAGAGTTTGGCTATGAGTGTGGCCTAAGCTATGGGCTATGTACATTTTTTAAAATCTGTTTTTTTCAAAACCACTAAATTAAATCTAAAAAAGTCCTAATAAACTAAAAAATGCTTAAAAATAACTAAAAATCATGCAAAAAGTTAAAAGCAAGCATTGTAATTCTAAATGCATAAGCTGAATGTAATTAATTAACCAAGAATTTAACAAAAACGAATAAAGAGCATAATCTAAGTAATGGGTTACTCCCACAAATAATTTGTTTAACATCATAAGCTCAATGACCCTTTTATTTGTCAAGTATCTTTAGTCTTCTTCTTCTTTTGAACCTTCACCTTCTTCTTCCTTGAAGAGCTCTTTATTTCCCTTGTATTATCTTGTCTCCATTTGTCTAGCTCATTCAAATAAAGGGTTAGTGTTGTTGGACTTCCATGGTGGTTAAACCTTAACATCATTACCAAGTCAAACTTTGAGGCTACACTAGTTGTTTTCTCCTATAAATTACTTGGAATTCTATCAAGCACCTTATAAAAAGAGGAATATGAAGTTTAATTCGAAGATGGCACAATAGTTTTATAGTTACAAAAATTATTAATTTATCTTTAATCCTAAGAGTTCATATCTTTTCTTGAACATCAATTAGTGCCCTTCAAGTAGCTAGAAAAGGTCTTCCTAGAATCAAAGGAATTTTGTCTTGGTTTTCCATATCTAAGATCAGAAAATCAATAGGGAGTATAAACTTATCAATTTGTACATGCACATCTTTAGCAATTCCCTTGGGATACTTCCCTGATCTGTCTATTTACTGTATGTACATCCTAATAGGTCTTGTGATATTTAATAATACATGAAATAATTTTCCAGGCGAGAGATTTATATTAGCCCCAAAGTCAGTTAATGCATAATGTAAATAAAAACTTCTAGTAATACAAGGGAATGAGAAACACCTTGGGTCCTTTATCTTTTGTGGTAGCTTGTCAATAAATACGGTTGCACATTCATTAATCTTCGCCATCTTAGAACTCTTTCCTTCTTATTCTTAAGCTCATTGCATGCAAATCTTTTAATTTCAGGGTTCCTACATATGAGATTTAACCAAGGGAGTGTTAGCATGTACTTTCGTAATAAGGTTTAAATATATACACATATGTTTCCTCTATTT
>JAOXYD010165099.1:0-10183 GCA_028565735.1 Pinacopodium congolense | reverse complement strand
CTTAGAGGACGTGTAAAATTTTTGTAGCATCCTACTCTTATAGGACACTTACCCGACATTCTGATGAATATCCTAGTAAATACCCTACAAGAGTGGCATGCTAGAGCAATTACAGTAGGCATCATTCAACATAATCAAAAGGAATATAGACATGAAAACTTATATTTCATTAAAACAAATTTAATTTATACATCATCATAAACTATACCTAAGCAGTAAACAGAACTATCTAGACTCTTTAAAACTTCAGCTGAGAAACCTTTGATCCATGATAAGTCTATAAGTACGCAGCTCTCACTCTCTCTACACTATATTAATCTATGAGTCGAGCTCCCTCCGAACTAAAATGTTGAGTGGGGTGAGTTTTTGGGGAAATACTCAATGAGTGGCCATCATTAATGTACTCACTCTATCCATACATAAGCATAAAAAATAAAAAATCACAGAATCATCACAATTAAAATCACATTTTTCATGTTTTTAGCATATTAAAGTATGATTATACAATGTCATTCTATCATGCGAGAAGATAATTAAAAATGCACATGAGACTCTATTTTCTTTTTCTTTTATTGTGACTTTGTGGCATTTATTGTCCCATACCAGTAGCTGATACTGGGCTCATTCTTGGGGTACCGACCCTGATCCTTAGGGGAAAGAGGGTTTGTCGACTTCAATCCATAGTGGAAAGTGGGTCTACACATATCTGAGCCTGAGGCTCGTTCCAACCATAGGCATAAGCCCCCCACTAAACTGAGGCTAGTCTGGTCACCTCAATTACAACGCCATTAATGTGATCATGCATTTCATGAATGTAAAGAAACACATTACAGATCATACAATCAATCAATCAAGTAGAATACACATACAGTTCACATTTTAATAATCATCTGCATCCAACCTATGATTGGGAATCACATAGTATCAGAAAGTTTCGATCAAATCAGAATGGTAGCACATGTAAAACACATATACAGGATACAATTATCATATTAGAATTCGACATTTAACATAATTAAGCACATAAGTCTTAGAGTTCACATACAAGATAATTTTTTATGTGATTGTAGGTGCATAACCATAAGGATAACATGCAATTAGAACAAGATTATCAACGTGGAAATTTTCTACATTATAAAAAAAGAGAGGGATATTAAAAGAGAAAACTGCCAAGAATCAACAGAAAGAATAATGGCTAAAGAACGAAACCAAGGATGGTAGCAAATAAACCTCATGGATTTTATGAGGTTAAGATTTGACTCTCATTAACAAGGAATCACTAGACCTCTAATATAGACCATCAATTTTGAAATTAACCCTCATGGATTTTATAAGGTCGAGATTTGATGCTCATTAACAATGAATCACTATACATCCAGTGCAAACCAAAAATATTGAAATTAAGTCATATTTGTTAAATAGGTTACAAACCAATGTGTAATTTTATGGATTGGCTAATGAAAATCCCTGTAAAAATCTAGAAACGTTTTTGGAGATATGTGAAGCATTTCACTACAACGAGCTATTAAAGGATGCGGCTAAGATGAGATTATTTCCATTTACATTAAAGGATTGAACTAAAGCATGATTTAATTCTCTTAATCCAAAGAATTTCACAACATAGGAGCAGTTGATGCAAGAATTTTTGGGTTAATATTTTCCTTCATAAAGACTACAAGAATCATCAAGTAGATCATTAATTCCTAGCAAAGTGATGGAAAGTCCTTATATGAACCATGGGATAGATTCAAGGAGTTATAAATCGGTCCACATTATAACTTGCCTAATAAATTTATGTTGCAAATCTTCTATAATGAAGTTAATCCACCTACTAGAGGAACTATCGATGTAGCAGCTAGAGGTTCAATGTTGAGGAAGATAGTGGACATGACATATAACTTGTTAGAGGAGATGGGGAATAATGTTTGCCTTTGGAAAATGAAAAGGAGCAAGCGATCATAAAATTTTATTAATCAAAAGGAGAGCCTGCTATAGATTCAGTGACAACACTACAAGCTTAAATATCAAATCTTACCAAACAATTAAAGAGTCCACAAACTGCCTTTTCTAGCTTATTAAAGGCAATTTTTATGTTCGTTGGTTTGGGTGACTTAATTTTAAACACAATTTTGAAGTTTAATATAAAACCAACTTGCAGGAAAGTATACCTATAAAAAAAGTAATATGGTAAAGTATTTTTAATACTCTGAGTATCGATCTTCTAAGGAAGTGTATATGTAAGGTCAATCGGATGATAACTATCTAGAGAATAATGAATTGCAATTTAATTAATTTAAAAAATTACAAACCTAAATTAGAAAACTAGAAAGTTTCCAATCAATTGTCAAAGAGTTTAAGGTTGTTTTTTTCTAAATTATTGAATCAAGGTTCAAGTGATTGATGGTTTAATTGATTTAGACTTTATGATGCCTAATATAAGGTATCTTCACTAATTCAAAACAACGTTAGGGTTAAGTTATTACCTTATCTCTATTGATCCTATTATGAAGTTTAGTCATTGATAGATGTCAAATTTATTTTGTTTTCAATGGATATTTAGTATGTTTTGGCCCCTAATCAAGTGCTTAAATTTTAAATTTTTATTTTATAATGTTAAATTTGTAGATGGTTGATTAAAATTGAAGATTGAAGCAAAATTATTAATGAAATGCTATATTTTAGTCCATCATTAGTGGTTTTGAGCAACTCCCATAAATGGTCCACAGACCCGCATTGAAGGAGTAAAAAATAGAATATTAATTGCGGTTAAACTGCCCTTCAATAACACTGATATTCTTTTAGTTATCTTGTCATTATAGGCGTAGACAAGCAAATCAGTCACCAAATCTCCGTAATTTCATTCGGGGTATGCTTTTAATTAATGCCTTTGTTTGAGAAGATCCAAGTGGGATATCTAAAAGCTTTAAAAGAGGGGGAAAAGCATAGACACACAAAAAGGAGAGAGATCAAATCTAAAAGTTCTAAGTTTTTTTTTCGCTCTAACTTCTCTCTTGAGAGTTCTTAGTGTTCTTAAGCTTCAACCACTTGTAAATTCAATTTTAAGTTGTTTTTTAAGCTACCAAGTGTTAAAGCTTGCTGTTAAGACATATATCTAAACCTAGAAATCATCTCAAGGGGTTTTCTAACTCATATTATTACATATTTTGCTATGTTTTTTAATTAATCAATGTATTAACTTATTTATCTTTGTGTTCTTCGATTTTCTTGTAGATTGATTGATGGAATTGAGTTATGATAGAGTAGTGATCACACCAAAGAATTTGTAAATCATTTAGGAGCTTCTTTTAGGTGTTTTTTGAACTCTAAAATCGTTATTTACCTCTTGTATTTCTAGTTAAAAAAAGTATGTTGCTTAAGATGAATGTTTAGATACTTTGATGATCATGTGTGGCTAATTTAATTTTTAAATAAGGATTGGTATGTAAATAAATTAAGCGAGCTTTTGTACATGATTAAGGGACCGATTTTTGTTCATTGAAGGTCTAAAACTTTTAATAAAAAAATAAAAGATAATCTAAGACTTGAGAAATCAACTTAGGTTATTGTAAAAATCAACAAACAATCCAAAATAATCATTGCATTACCAAACCTTGATTATTTATGAGAGTTTAAGTTTTAATATAAATTTTCCAAAAGTTAAATTCTTTATATTAAGGCCTATTAACTTAATTTGATGCATGACTAAACTTCAAATTAGGATTAATAGAGAAAAAGCATAGTCTTAACTGTAACTTTGTCTTAAAATTATGAATATAATCTAATTTACCCTTTAAAAATATTAATTTCTTAATTAATTCATTGAAAACCTAATCCTTAGCTAATTTCCAATTTTTATTGATTCTTGGTAATTTTTTAAAGCAATTTAGAAGTCATTTTAAATTGTTTGTAGCAAGTTAAGTTAATTTAGTATTTTTCAGCTTTTTAATTAATCCTTTGGAATTTCCTAGTTAATTGTAAGCTAATTAACATAATAATTATAGAATATCCCTATGGGATCGACACTTGGAGTCTTGAAAATACTAGATTTTATTACTTGTTTGTTAGGTGCACTTGCCTACGTGTTGGTTAATTTCAAAGTAAAAATTGTTCGAAAACTTAAGTCACCTAACTAGCAATAGTCATGCATTAGACTTAGGTAATAGGCCTAAAGATCAAGAAGTCTATTATTAAAATTCCCTATTTTAAGACTGACTAGCACCCTCATGATTAACCAAAGTTTAGTTATATACTGATTTAAAGCATGTTGTGTTTTGATTTATCTAATAACTTAGGCATATTTCTCTGATCCTCGATTATCTAATGACTTTATCTTAAGTAATCAATTTAAGATATGAATTAAGCATTTAATATACAAAGATTAACTCACAAATTATGGATTAAGCTTCAATTAACACATCAATCAATCTGAATTAACTAAAAATTAACATTAAGCATATAACTCAATCAAATAACTCAAGATTAAACATAAATCGTACATAAATTTGATTAATCTAAGAAAATAACATTAATACATGAATTTAGGAGTTTAGATATCACCAAATCACATTCGTAAATAGTGATCCAGCTCTAGAAAAGTGTCCTAACTGCTAGCAACTTAGGAAACTTAATTACAACAGATTGAATTGAGAAATAAACAAAAAAAAACCTAAAACCTACTTTGATTTGAAAACAAAATAAAAGAAACATATTTCTATCCTAACACTACTTGGTTTCTGCCTTTAGAGATGCCCCCTTCTTATAGGATGTTACTGCTGAAGATTGGAGCCAACAAGTAGTTGCAAATGTTGCAAATTCACTAGAAAAATGCATTTATTGATGCTTAAAAGTAGTCTAGTTGAAGAACAATGGTGACAGTGTACTCAAATCCAACTGCCATTGATGTCTTACTTATTCATCCTACAACGAGGGTTAGCGAGGCCCTCATTGAAGGTCTAGAACTTGATATATTTATCTTCTTTTTGGACAATGCCTTTAATGTTCACATCAATCTGCAAATTAAATATTTCTAAACATAAATTAAACATTGAAGCATTATAATGGAGGTCAATATACAATAAGTAGCATCTAAAAACACTATAAATTTCTCCCCTAATAACTCCACTACACTTGAGTTTTTGTTTGTCCTCAAGCAAACCAAATCATCATCCAATTTTCTAAACAAAATATAATTATAAGAAAATTATCAAATTCATTTAGCATAATCATTGAATTTTTTTTTCTAATCATTCATTTATGAAACAAATCATTAAGATGATATAAGCATTAATTAAGCATGTTAATAAACAATTGAATTAAGATAACTTATGCTTCTTAAAACTTTAACTTAAGTCACAAAATTATTTCTTTAAATAAGATAAATATTCATAACTAAATCACATCACATCAACTGGATACTGGCACAAGTCAATAACGTCAACCTTTTTATTGATCAGAAGCTAGTGGAGTGAATTTATTTACTTGTTTATTAAAAAAAATTTACTAATATTTCTTTGTTTTTGTTTTTAATTGAAAAAAGTTGATGAAAATGTTTAAAAGAAGTCACAAATCACTTAGGAATATATATTTTATATAAAGAAAATTGTAATGATCATTATCCATTTTCCAAAAAAAAGGAGAATTCAAATTCATTTGTTAATGAACATGAATAATTAAATATTATAACATCTTAAATCTTAAATATAATCAAAATCAAAAGGAAAAATTTTCCATAAAAACCAAAATATTTGAAAAAAATTTCTGCAAATTATATACTTTAAAGAAAAAGATAACAAAATGAGATGCTATAAGAGAAGAAAACCTCAAGTGTGATCACATGATAAATCCCTACTCCATACTTAAATTGAACATTGTCCCCAATGTTCATAAATTTTTAATAACACATAAAAAATGGGAGAAAGGTAAAGAATATACCAAGATAAATGTGATCATTATAGCGCTCTGTTGATGTGAATTACAGCTTTCTAAAAAGTAAGGAAAAAATATAAAAGAACTAGAGATAGAATAAAATAAACAAAATAAAAAACAATTAAACCCAAAGAAAACAAACTAAAAACATGCTAAAAGCATATTAATTTTATTCAAAACACATCATCCTACCTCTACAATTAGGTTTTCAAGAACAGGCTATGAGATTGACCTAGAAACAATAGTTTGAGAGAGTTCTCAATGTAAAAACTTGAGATCCTATTTCAAACTAAGCTCTAAAGTAGCAGATAGAAAAACACTCCTTTTGTCCTTAGATAGGATTCTATAATTTATTCTTTATATGAAACTACTAGGAAAGCATAGGCAAGTTTCATAGTATGAGGGTGAAGTTAATGGCTCTCCTCTACTAAGGGCAATTCTCCCCTTTGAGTCTCAGCCATAAAAAAAGTAATTGATTGATTTGAGGTAGAGTAATGCTTCTCTAAAGTATTTTTTTTGGACCCTAAGATTAGAGAATTTTCAATCTCTTCCTAAGTCTACCATCCATCTTTTCATCCTTATCATTGGAATAATACAAGGCCAGTGGTTTAATGGTTCCTATGCCACTTAAAGGAGGTTTGAATTTATAAATTGTACCCTAGAGCACGCAATAAGAAATAATATCTGGTTATACAACTCTCAATATAGGATCAAAATTTGAAATACCTAAAAAATCAATGCTCACAAAAGCTTCATGAAATTCTTGAACTAGCTTAGTTTTAAAAACAACACCTTGAAGCTTCATTTTAACGGCTTTTACATTTGTTTCACCTAGAACTAGCGTAGGCTCGTCACTGACAATTTCTAACTTAATTGGCTCTACATGATTAGTTCCCCTAATTGATTCTAAAATTTTATCCATAATTCTTTGATCATGCTCAGGCTTAAAATGATTATTTAAATTAGAAACAAATCCAGCCTTGTTAAGTCAAAATAATCAGGATAATCCATCCAATTATTAGTGAAGCATCATATAAGCACTCAAAATGCGATTGACTAGAAAATGATGAAAGTTGCTCAAAACAAGATTGATCAAGCCATGAGCAATTAGGGTAATCCAAAGGAATAGGTATCATCGAAATACTAAGATTGACCTATCCAGTGAAAACTCTCCACTTTAGGCTCATACCATTAGTAATCATACCAATGGTCATGTTGCCTCCACATCTTCTTAACGACTAAATGACGTTACCAAAAGACAACTCATCACAAAAACAAAGAAAAAAATAAAACAAAGCCATCAATAGAAAATTCTAATTTTAACATCAAATAAACATAAAAAAGGAAAAACAACACGTGTAACAAAATATATTTATAGAGTAATTAACACCAATATAGTCTTAATATTTACACTTCCATGGAAATGACGCCAATAAATTGTTATGTCCATTGGTTTAGGTGACTTAATTTTAAACATAATTTCAAACCTTAATTTAAAACCAACGTCTTTGCAAGTGTGTATGTAAATACCAGGTCAATTGGATTATAACTATCTAAAAAAGATTGAATTGAAATTTAATTAATTAAAAAAATTACTAACCTAAATTAGAAAACCTAGATAACTTCCAATCAATTATAAAAGAGTTCAAGGTTGTTTTTTTCTAAATTATTTAATTAAGGTTTAGGCGGTTAAAGCCTTATCTCTATTGGCCTTATCCTAAATTTTTTTCATGCATCAGACTTAGGTAATAGGCCTAAAGATCAAAAAATCTTGTCCTAAAATTTCCTATTTAAAGACTAGCACCCTCATAATTAACTAGAGTTTGATCATGCACTGATTTAAACTACGTTGTTTAATGATTTATCTAATAACCTAGGTAGATTTCTCGAATCCTACATTATCTAATGACTTTATCTTAGGGGAGTAGTTTAAGACAAACATTAAGCATTTAATAAACAAAGATTAGCTCATAAATCATTCATTAAGCTTCAATTAACACTTAAATCAATTTTTCTTAACTAAAAATTTACAATAATCACAAAAATTAATCAAAGAAATCAAGATTAAGTATAAACTGTACAAAAATTTGATTAATAGAATAAAATAACATTAACACATGAATTTAGGAGTTTAGATATCACCAAATCACATCCCCAGATATTGATTTAGTTCTGGACAATATTTATCATCTACTAGCAACCTAAAAAGCTCAATTATAAAAGATTGAATTAAAAAAACTAAAATCAACCTAAAGCCTACTTTGACAAGAAAAAAAACAAAAGAAACGTGTTTCTATCCTAAAGCTACTTGGTTTATTCCTCTGAAGATGCCTCCTTATTATAGGATGCAGCTCTTGAGGATTGGAGCCAATTGCCTATTGCAAATGTTGAAGATTCACTGGTAAAACACTGTACCATGACGTCGTTGTACTCAAGTTTAACTGTTGTTGATGTCCTGCTTGTTCATCCTTCAATTGAAGTCTCTGCATCCTTCAATGTCGGTTAGCTAGACCCATGTTGAAGGTCTGGAACTTGATATTTTTATCTTCATTTTGCATAATTCCTCTAATGTTCACGTCAATATGCAAATTAATCATTTCTAAATATAAATTAAACATTGAAGCACAAAAATAAGGATAAATATATAACAAATAACATCCAAAAATACTATAAATTTCACAATTAACAAAGATGTGACATGGATGTGAGTCATATCAGCAAGAAGGAAACATAACAACTGATTGAAGCTAGTAAGTTATATGGAGGCATAGTAGGGAAGATCAAGTAATAATCCATATTCGAACACTTATAATCTATAATGGAAGAACCACTCGAATTTTTCTTGGTCTAATAATGCAAGAAAGCACATGAGAGCACAAGGGGAATTATTATTTTAGCAAGATAAGCTTAGAGCATTAGAATAAAAAATGGAAAAGTTGATGGGCATGTGAAATTAAAAGTTCACAAGCCAAGATGAGAGCTAGAAGAGGATGGAAGCTAAATTTGACTAGATTATGAGGAATCTTGCCTATTCTGTCTATAATTTGGGAGTTCAGGTTGGGTAGCTAGCCAATGCGTTGTCTATAAGAGTTGCGGAAAGTCTCATACAAAATATAGATTCTAATCCAAGGAAGCAACTGAAAGCCATTAAAGTTATAAATGAAAAAGAATTAGAAGAACCAATTGAGAAGAGAGATAAAACCTACAAAGAAGAAAGCCAAGGAAATGAGGAAAGGAATGATGAAAATTGTATTTTTCACCTCCTCCATATGTCCCAATTCCATTCCCACAAAGATTGTAGAAGAATAAGATGAACGTGCAATATGAAAAATTCTTAGAGAAGTTGAAGAAGTTGCAGAACAATTTATTATTTGTGGAAGCCTTGGAGAATATGCCCAGGTATGTGAAGTTTTTGAAAGACGTCTTAACTAATAGACATATTTGGGAGGAAAACCAAATGGTCTCATGGAAAAAGAGTTGTAGCTCTATTATTATAAACCACATGCCTTCAAAAGTTGGAGGATCTAGGTAGATTTACTATCCCTTGTGTAGTTGATAATCTTGAAATTTCTAAATGCTTAAATGGCATAAGTGTAAGCATTAAAAATTTTCCTTTGTTAATTTTCAAAAAAATGGGGCTAGAAGATATGAAGCTAACATCCATGCTTATACAATTAGCAGATCAGTCAATCAATCAAGAAGCCATTTGATGTAGTGGAGAATGTACTAGTCAAGGTGAACAAATTCATCATTCTAGTGGATATTGTTGTTCTTTGGTTGAATGATTAAAAATGAGAGTTCTTTAAACCGATTTTACTTTGAAAACCAAAATGAGATTGAGTGAAAACCAACATGATGAAAGGCAAGTGCACCTATCGAACAAGTAATAAAGCGGAGTAAAATTTAAGACTCCGAGTGTCGAACCTACAGGGAAAAATATTGCTTAATTACTAGGTTGATTGGATTACAATTATTTAAGAAAAATCCAGATTAATTGATCCAAAATTGGAAAAGGCTAAAAAGGTGACACTTTGGCTTAAACACTTGAAAATGATTTTTGATTTAATTTTAAAATTTTTTAAAAATTACCAAATGATTAAAGGAGCTATGGAATTGATTTTTGATGATTTATTTGAGTTTAAAAACATATTTTATGCCTGATTAAAGCCCTTCACGAAATTAAAACAAAGCTATGGTTAAGACTTTGCAATTTCTCCATTTAATCTTGTTTAAAGTTTGGTTATGCTTTAATTACAAG
>JAOXYD010165069.1:0-10184 GCA_028565735.1 Pinacopodium congolense | reverse complement strand
ATCAAATATAATTTCCTCTATACTAGTGGTCATTATAATGACCTAGGCTACGATGACCTATGGTTTTTATCTACCTTTATGCTTAGTGAGAGATTCCACTTGTGGGATTTCATCTTGCATAACATGATCTATTTTGTCTTAATCAAGAAAAAAAGCCAATATATTCCATGTACCTTGATTCTTGGCCACATATTCCAGTATTTTCATATTCCTCTTATAAAAGATGACTTTTAGCAATACTCCTTCTTTGATCATAACTCTCTAAAACACTTGGGCTTTTAAATTGTTGGTGGTCACATGACTCAACCTCATTAGTGACAGCATTCAGTTCCTCATGCTAATGCTAATGTGCCTGTTCCGCCTATAACAACTCAATCTACATCTGAGCCCCTTGATGATGATGCCACCACTACTGCACCAGTCTCTTTAGCACCTATTGCTACTCATTATGATGTTGAGGCTACCATCTCAACACTTCATCACAAGGTGGACCACTTGACAGGTCGTCTCGATGAGCACAGCACCTTACTATGATAGCACAACTCCTTACTATGAGATATTCTCTCTAGACTTCCTCCTCCGCCACCTTCAAACACTTAGCATTTATATATCTTATTCTTGTATTGATCCTTGTGCTACTTAGGATGTATGAGATTTTACTATTTATGATATAGACTATTTCTTATCAATTACGTCTGTTTGCCTTTGATCTCTTTTTCTTATGCATTGATTTATTTTATACTTGATCTTGTGATAATACCCTTTGGTGATTCCAAAAAATGGGAGAAATATATGATAAAAGCAATGATATATGTTTTTTTTAATATGTTAATGAAAGTAATTGATGTATGTCTTTTTAATATGTTATGGGGGAGTTGATCATTTGAGGGGGAGTTAATTATTTGATATCAGTTAATTATTTGATATGATGTTATTTTAGTTAATTATTTGATATGATGTTATTGTATGATTTCAAATTGCCAAAAAATATTAACAACTGTTACTCCTAGACTTTGCAACATTTAGGGGGAGCTTTATGATCTGTTTTACTATTTATTGTATTTATCATATTACTTAGTTTTGTCATCACCAAAAAAGAGAGAGATTGTTGAACCAAGGATAGCTCCACCTTATTTTAGTAATGACAAAACAACTTTTGCTACTAATGTGTGTTTTTCTAAATGTGCTTAAAAGATAAGTTAAAAAAAGTTCAAGATTGACCAATTAAGGAGTCACGAAGAATCATATGAAGACTCAAGTTTGATTAAGAAGTTTAGAATAACTTTATATATGTTTAATGTAAACTTTACGTAATTTTATTTTGGTGTTCTCAAGAAGCTCATATCTAACCATTCATGCATACATATTTAGAATATGCATACAGGTGCATAATCAAGAGATTTTATGTGTTTCAATGTGATTAAATGTGAATAATCCTCTTAATGATTGTTTCAATTAATTAGGAAAACACAAGATATTAATTAATGAAGATAAATAATTTTTCTTTGGATATACATGTTTGGTTTTTCAGAAATGGTTAAATAGAGATGTTTAAATTGAAATGATTATGTTTGGTTAATGTTCATTCAGCTGTCTATGTGGTTTTTATGTCGGTCGACCGAATGGGCTAGGTCGATCGACCGAATGATTCTGGTTGGTCAATCGAATGATAAACCAAGGTCCATCAGTCTACTAAATGATTAGATTAGTCAAATGAAGTATAAGGTAAAGGCCTATCAGTCGATCGAACCAAGAGATCGATCAATCGAATATAGTGAATGTTTCGGATTACACAAATGTCTTGTAATATTATACAACAGATATAAATATTAATCACTGGACCATTAAGTTTTTCCCATTGGGAAAACGGTAATATTACTATTATCCAATGAATAAATAAGAAATCTTAAGTATAAATAGGTTGGTCTATATTATGTTAGTAGGGGTCGAAAATATAGAAATATTTTGGGTTTTACAAAGAGCTTATTAAGGTTGATTGTTTGAAAGTTTTTACTCATCATTTTATCAAGTGTTCGTGTGAATTTGTCTTAGAGTATTAACTATTTACACTTGAGTTTTGCTTTTTTCGTTCATATTTTTCTTGTGTGCATCATCTTACTAAAAAGCCTCTTTTTATTCACCAAAATGAATTTGAGTTAAGGAATTTTTTGGTGTATTATTATCGAGTGAAATTGAGACATTATTCTTAAGCCTAGGAAAAAGAAGTGATAAAAAAGAAGTGAGTGAAAGGTTATCCTTAAGCCTATAAACGGGAGTGTATTAATCATTGTATTCTTGTTGGAAGTGCCATAAGAACGAAATCTCAACAGTGGTATTAAGGACTAAATTAGAAGCAAATGGATATCTCCGAACCAAAATGAATCACAGTGTATTTCTTCTTTCTCTACTCTTTTATTTTCTACACTTATATTATTACATCTTAATCTAATTGGGTGAATTTGTTTATACTTCCGCATCTATTATTTACGAGCTTTATTTAAGAAATTCTAGATTCTAATTCACCCCCTCTTAGTGCCATAACGAACCCAACAAATTTTAATATATTTCATATGTTCAATAACATAGAATAAGAACTAGTTACATGTTAATCTATGTTAGCAACATTAAAAATAAAATAGAAATTGATTAAAATATTAAGCATTTGATTTTTATAATTTTTAGATGTTACTATTGTTGCAAAATTTAGTATAATTCATGATCTAAAATATGGTTTACCCTCTATTTAACTTGTCATTCTAGATGGATTCCTATACTTAAACATTCTTATTATAATAGTTTAATTTTGGGAATTAGTTTAATTTTATTGTTATTACTTTATCAATTTGCCATAGAATATGTATTAATTCATAGATTAAAGACTACAAGAATAATTTCAAATAATAAGGACCAAAAGGAAATAAGCCCTAACCAACATGGTATGGGGGGCTAATATTGACATCAAACAAGTTCAGAATCATGTGTAAATCACTTTTAATTCTTTCAAAATTTAGAAGATATGTTTATTAATTTTTTATTTAAATGTTTGTTAACATTGCATATATCCAATCAGTAATTCTGGTAGGGCTTTATTAGGAGTTCGTGATGATATTAAAGAAATTCTTTTGTAACCTAAAGTCTAGATTAGTCATTCTCTTCATCAATTTAAGAAAGGATCATGAAGGTTAAAGGTCTTTGGAAGCTAATACCTTAAGATTTAGGATCTTGAAACTTAAAGACATCTTCACTTAAATGTTGTTTCTAAAATTTATTTTTCTATGAAATGTGATTTCTTCCTTACTTTCTAAATTTTATTTTTGTGAAAAAAAATATGTTCATTTTACATAATACAAATTAAATTGAAGTTTGTTTTCTTAACTAGATGACAAATAAATTTAAATTTATAGTAGTCTAAAATGAAATAAATATTAAAATGAATTGCAATGCAACTATTTTTTAAGTGAAAATTTTGAGACCATATGAAGAGAATTCAAATGCATCTTTTTACTAGCTATATAAATTTTGAAGATGGAAAATATGTTTTAAAAAATTTTCAAATAAGAAGTCATATGTTTAATTATTTTCTAGTAGAAAATGAATGTTTTAGTTAATTAGATTATTTTTCATTATAAGAAAATTATATGGTATGAATATTCCAATTGATAAAATTACCTAGTATACAAAATAATTACATAATATGAACAATCCCACTGATAAAAGTACCTACTGATATATGAGAATTCTATCAAGTTTGTTCTTGATGGGTTTCGATTTAAAATGTTTGAAGGTGGACCTATAGTAGTGAATTTTGATTCCAACTCTAAGGGCTTCCAAGAGGATCTTTGCAATAGACTTATAAGAATCCATCATCAAGTGGTGTTATTGTATTTGTTCCCAAATGCTCAAGTCAAAAATCAATTTTTAAAGAAAGCAAAGTGCTAATTTACATAAGAGAGAGAAAGAGAGTAAAAGATAATCTCACTTCTAGGGACTATGCCTGTGACATTTTATACGTCATCAATATTCCCTAAGGCTTTTTTTATGTGGGAGACTAGCTATAATTTATCATAAAGTAATGATATCTTTATCATCAAGATTGTCAATAACACCAAATATGAGGTCAAACCTATAGTCATTGAGGAAAACATCAACTTGAGCGATGATTGGTTTATTACCATTGATCCTTTACCTTGTATCATGGAAGATTATGAGGAGAAAATATATGAATTGAGGTTTAGGATAGACATAAGAGTATGCATTTCAAGCACTATATTCCCCCAAGGCTATGAAAAGGCATAAGTTAGCATACTAAGGAAAGTGTGTATATACAATGATAGCATGAGGAATGATCTAACATTACCTTTTATTGATCTTTTGTGTAGCTCTTTTAGGGAAAATATGCCCAAGTTTAGGTCATTTGCACCCCATTTAAGGTGTCTAATCTCAGACTTCTTGGTTGTGTGCCATATCAACTAATCATTAAGAAAGAAATCAAAAAAACTTTAATGAAATTAGAATTAAATGGGCAATTTACACTATTTTGTAAACATTAAGGGGTAAAATGCATCATTTTACAAATGTTAAGGGACAAAATGATACCTTTATAAACATTAAGAGGCAATTTAAACCATTTTAAAAATATTAGGAAGAAAATTGTACCTTTTACCATAATTTTTTAGAATGGTATAATCTAAATGCTAAGCATGGTATGAGTAAAAAGATATGTAAGCCTCCTAAAGGCGCACATAATTGGACAATAAACTTTTCTTTTTTTAATCTTAAAAGATGGAAGAGACTGGATCCCTATATCTATGCAGAGAGATTTAAACTCATTTTTAAATTGAGTGGGAGACAATAAATTGAATTTTTGAACACCATATGGCTTAAGTGTGATTTATTTCTTCATGATTTTTTAGGGTTTAATAAGACAAATTTTACAACATGCTTTCAGCATCATGGCTATTTGCAACAAGTGAGCGGCAATAAAATATGAAAATTTTGGGCAGTAATAGAATAAGAATCAGAATGCCAAATTGGCAAAGTAACTCACTGACTCTTAGGATAAGGAAAAATAATAGTCTAGTGAGACAATGAGCCTACAGTCTCTCATCGACTACATAAATGTTCATATTAAGAGCTTCGATGAGGAGAATAATCGATTAGACAAGCTTTCACAATAACAGGAGAACTACTACATAGGAACATTTTGGTTTGAGATTTTTATTTTTATTTTTTTTATTTTTAAAATACAAAATTCAATGAAAATAATATACAAAAATAGATAAAAAACTAAAGAAATTAATTAAAGTACAAAAATAAATAAAAATGCATAAAAAGGATAGAAACAACTTCTATTAATTTTCATATCTAAAAAATATATAATTAAAAAACTAAATCAATGGACCGAATTTTATCATGCATTCTTTAAATCTAAGACCTTTGAGGTCTGGAGATATTAGGGGTTCTACACCTACAAGAATTAATTAAGAGCAAGCACGAGGGCTTGCCTATCAATTTGCTAACCATAAAGGGCATCTTTAAAACATCCTCCAATGTTGAGCTTGATCTCAAGCTTGAAAAGAATGAAATCGTTGATTTGTTAGATGATGATAAGTTTACTTTGAGAAGCACTCATGGAAATGAAGTCGACAGTGAACGTAATAATAATGTGGCCTCTGAACTTATGAATTAGACATGAGCATGTATAATTTCTCTTTATTTAGGTTTGTGGACTTGATATATTTGTACATTAGTGTGGCTATTGAGTCACTCGGAATATTATTAATAGCAATATTATTTTATCTTTTTTTTACCATGAATTTTAATAACTTAATATGTTGAATAATGCAATAATCATCATTTTGATTCATGCAGCCTTATTCTATCACTTTCCTTTATTTATGTATTGTGAATCACCCCTTTCTCCTTGTTTATTTCTTCATCTCATTGTATAGGTTTGTAGTTTAGTTTATTAGTAATCTTGATCTTATTGTATGGGTTTAATTATTTTCAATTTATTTTAAACTAATAGAACCCTTAACCTTGTAGGTTTCCTTCAATTATATTGTGAAGTGGACGTATAAGTTCAAAAAAAATCCCAGCTAGCAATATTTAGCCCCACTAATTACATTATATTGTTTCAATTTTGGAATTAGAGTTTTTTTTTTTTTTGCCTTCCCTTGATTCTCTTTATTATATTACACACTAATGAATAATTTTCTTATTTATACCTTAGATTTTGTGGACTTTCCTTTCTTGAGGGATACTTCAAGTTTTCGTATCAAATTTATGAGCAATAAGACCAGTTTTTTATTCAACTTTGCATTGAATTTTTTTTTCAAGTTCTTACTTATGAGGAATATTCTTCTTTAATTATGAATAAGATTGGTATGGCCATAGACTGAATGTTAATTTCTATGTCATGGTTGGGCATTAAAGACATTATGACTCTAGTTGAATTGTTTGGTTATTGCTTTCATTTTTAGGTGTTACCTATTATAATCATGCTAAATTGCAAGTACTGAAGGCAAGTGAGCACATAAGAAGGCTCAACAAGCTAAAGAGGAGGCAAGGAAGTTATTGGAGAAGAGGGAAGGAGATGGAAATAATTTATGTCCAAAAATTGATATTTTCATTCATGAGTTAGGAAGAAGAAGTTAGGGAGAAAAATTTTGATAGGGAAGACAAGAATTTGAGAATTGGTAATTTTCCCTAATTCCTAAATAGAAACTTCCTTCTTGACAAAATTTAGTTAGTGCAGAGTGTTGTTGCTAGCTAGACTCAATGCTAGTAACAATGGACATAAAAAGTTTTCTAAAAAAATTTATAAATGCTCATCAGTGTATAACTAGTGGAACCATGATAAAGTTAGGAGTTTTTTTAGTTTAATATCGAATGTGGGTGGTTTTCAAAAAGTTAAACTTATCTTTGAATACTGTAAAATGTTAAAGTTTTAACTTAAGTTTTAGTTAAAACCTTAAGATTTAAAATATATTTTTTTCCTGTATTAATTCAAACATTAAAAAGGTATTAGCTATATTCATGTTTTACCATATAGAGTGATCAAAACTAATATAGTCATGAGCTAAAAGATCATTAACATTGACCCGTTTAGTATTTGGATTATTTATATTGGTCATCTTAGAACAACAATGATGTGTTAAATTGTTGAAAATTCAAATATATATCCTTTAAAGAAACCAAAGATTCTTTCAATAAGCAAGTTTCATTATACTACTTGTTCATATGGAAAATTGACATATAAACCTTCATTTACTAAAGCTAGTATTAAATCTCTTATATTTTATAAAAAATTTAAGGATTAATCCTCCTTATGGTCCATTTCTCTATTGTATGATCTTAATAAATGCATCAATTTTATTAAATTAAAGGAGGTTCCAATCTTAGTTTTGATAGTACAAAACATCATTTTATTAACAGTTTGCTTTATGGTGTAAGATTTTGAAAGATAGGTTCATTTAGAAGCAAAATACAAGTGGAAAGTTTGAGCTTGAAGACCCAAATTAAGGACAATGCAAGAAAAAAAAATTTAAGCTTTAAGAAAATTATTTAGATGGTTTTTAACTTAGTTGTAAATTTTATTTACAAGGTTAATATCCATAAGGCTCAAATTGCATTTGCATTTGTATAAACTTTTTCAAAGTGGCACGACTTTTTTCATTAGATAAAGGCAATTGTTATGTTTAAGTCAATCGATACATTTTAGGATTGAAATATCCTTTAAAAAGTTTTTAAAATATGTTTGAAATGTTTTTATAGTGAAGAGAATAGTTTTTAAGTGATTATAAGTTGTTTAAAAAGAAAAGATTTTTAAAATGAGCCTAAAAGTCATAAACTAAAATATATGTTGTGTTTAAACTTAAATGATAAGTCTTGGTATCCAAAATCATCTTTTGGATCATTTGAAACTTACTTAAAGTTACATTTGATATTAGGAAAGTGTTTAGATGTGTTTGGAAATTATTTGAATCATGTTTATGTTTTTTCTAAAAGTAAAATAGTGATCTAACATGACTATGCATAGTGCACAGTGATCTACACTGGTGGATTAATGTTTTCATTATAGTCATGTGTTATATCTAAAAGATGAATGGCAGGGCATAATGTTATTGTTGATGTTAAAACTGCCGCTATAGTCAGCGATAGAGTAACGACTAGCTGCAATTTTTAGTATAACAACTTTTTACCCTCTCTTAATGGCTAGTAAATGCAAACAATGTATTTTAAGCTTGTAAACACTTTAAATAAGGTTGCTAGAGGTTGTTGAACAATCTTTATAAGGTGTTTTTTAGCATTAAAGTGATCAAAAGATTTCAAGAATTTATGTTTTTGAGCTATCATTGTTCAATCTAAGTTTTAAGGCAAAGTTATTGTTTTCAATCCAACAAAACACATTTTCAAAGCTTTTAAGAAGTGCATCATTCATACTTTCATCATGTTAACCTTTTTGAGCCTTATATATTAAATTTTCAAGTAAAACACCTTTGATGTGTAAGTGTTCTTATGTAAGGGGCTGTTTAATTTTATTAAGTTAAGATTCATTGTAAAGGGTGCTCTTTTACTAGAAAATATTGGTTTAAGGTTCCTCTTCACCGTCTAAAAATAATATTAAGATTATAAGGTTCCTTTTCACCCAAAGAAGAAGTTATACCTGGTTTTTTAGATATAGTAAAACATTCAATATCATTATTAGAGAGTGGACATAGACAATTAAGGTTATTGCTAAACCACTATAAAAATCCTTTTATATCATCCTTGCCTTATACTCTTTTATTTCCATTTATTATGTTATTGCTTTATTATTATCTTGCGAACATTTGGTATAAACATTGGCATATCATTCAAGTTGAATATTGGTGTAAGGATTGCATATAGTTGAAATTGGTTTAAATAGTTGATGTTATTAGTTTAAAAATATTTTTAAAATGCCTAATTCACTACCTCCCTCTCTTAAGTGCCTTTAGGACTTACAAATTCGATGGTCTCATGTTTCTTTATTGTTAACATGCACAACTTCTTTACTGGACTTCTTTATTAAATAATTAAGTTTTGTGCATAATTTCCTAATTTTTTTAATAAAGTTTGTTAGATTTGATAATGATGGTGTATTTACTTCTAAAGCATTTAATTCTTATTGTATTTTGATTACAATATATGTTGATAATCTTGTAGCCCATGTTCATATTCAAGACTGTCTATCAAACTCATTTATTAAAATGTTACAATTGATAGCAAGGTTAATGCTCGCAAAAATGAATTTCTTATCATAACTTAGGATTATGTTAATTTACACACTTTAAATTCAATTAGGCTTGGCTCAACTGTTTATCATTAATATTCATCCTTTTAACCTGTAGTTAGTCAACAACTATATATTTCTCATTTACAAGTTTTTTTATTATGTTATATATGTTCCTTTAACATTCTCGTAGAGGTTAATGATAGGTCCCAAAAAAAGACTTAGGATTTATTTTGGGTTTGATTCCTTATCTATAATTCAATATTTAAAACCCATAATGGGAGATATTTCTACCATAAGATGTAAAGATTATCATCTTTAAGGAAATCGATTCTCATTATTAAAAAGAAAGAAGAAATTGCTTAAAAATGACTCGAATTCATTTAGAACATATGGTTCTTAATTATAGAACGAGTCAATGAGAAATAGAAGTTCCACATATTATTCATTTTTAAAATATTGTCAATCAATTGCTAGATTATTTTCTTGACACTAAAGGGTGAATAAATCTTCTACCCCAACAATGAATGGCCCTACTATTATGATGTCCTGGTAGGAAAAACTATTTAAATCATTGTAAAACAACCAACACTAATCTTGAAGCTAGGAAAACAATTTGGATCAAAGAAACAATTGCCCAAAAAATAATTACAAAAGAGCACCATAAAATTAATGCTTCAAAAGAAGCACCTCAAGCAAAATAATAACTTTTAGAAGAGGTTGTAGTACCCATGAACTTGAATACTAGTTTTGGGCCAATATCGGTATATCGGCTATAAATTTTAAAAATTTGGGATCTAACTGCAATCTTTAAAATTTTATAACATCAGTCAACTAATACATGCATTTTTCATGCTTCACCCAGTAAATTACTCCATCATAGATTTTATTTTGAATTATTTTTAAAAACCTTTTGTTGACTTTTCAT
>JAOXYD010165068.1:0-23857 GCA_028565735.1 Pinacopodium congolense | reverse complement strand
GAAGATGATGAGAAAAAAGGCACTGGGATGGAAAAAGAAAGCAGAAGAAGCTACTGATATTGGAGGATCATCTTACATTGGTTTTGACAGATTGATCAAGGAGATTCTTAACTGTGGCTCAAAGCCAGCTCAAAGCGATGGAATTATCTAGCTAGCCTTCTTCATAAGATCATAGCAATCTTCAAATGATATTAAAAATAATCCTCCTTCATTGCTTGTTGTCTATTTCTGTCAAGAGGACTCTCTGGAGACCAATAATGTCCAAAACCTCAATGCATCCAATGAGTACTTAAATTATAAACCGTATGCATGTTTATGTATTCTGAATTTTCATAAAACAACATTCTGTTGTTCCTGGATTTTCTCATTAATATGGGATGTTTTCATAATTTACATTCTTATGAGATTTCTTGTTTTCTCATTAATATTCTAGCCTAAAAGGAGTGATGTTTCTAATCTTTGACAAAAGGGTACCTTCCATTAAAATTTAGAGTTATTTTTTAAATTATTTTAAAAAACAATATTTACTGAAATTTCACATAGCATCTCGAGAATAAGTCCAATTTCTAATCAAAAGAGAAATAGAATTTACGAATTGTTAGTTGAATTTTAAGATTTAAATTTAGTATTAGAGAGTTTGTATCACAATCTTATATCCAAAAAAAATGAGAAATAGATTTTTTAAAAAATTTACAAAAAAGATTACTAAAATTTTAATTAAATATTTTTAAATTTGTGGTTAAATCTAAATTGAGGTTATTATTGATTTAGTCTAGTGCATATTTAGATGCTATGCTAGTCTTTCTTTTTTTAGCACTATGTCAAGTTTCTTCTATCTCATCATATTTGGCAGCTTGTATCATCCCTGTCAATTGGCAGCCTTATACATACTCCACTTGGATGCGATCACGTTTCTTCATCCATGAATGTTCATCAACTGCAAATACTGTCTTCTCTGCATCATCAACTACGCAGACTTGTGGCCCATGGTGATTGATGACTTATTGAACAATATAGTACTAAATTTACTATGTGGCCCATGGTGATTGATGACTTATTGAACAATATAGTAATAAATTTACTATGTAAAGAGATAATTACCCGGAAAAATATACATCTATATCCCATAAAACTTGAGATTTTAAGAGTGTGACTTCTGACCATCTTTTGTGTAAACGTAACTCTAGTACCCCACAAACTCATGAGGTTATATAATTTTCAACTTTATATTATGCATATTCATTTATTACATACATGCATATTTTGATCTTTTCGATACCACCTAATTGAACCCGTATTTTGGATAAGTAGACTTTATTACTGAATAACTTAATTATCTTTATAGTTGGAACCTGTTTAATGAATTCAGGATCAAACTTGATGGAGATTTGCTTGCATTAGCATGCGCTAATCCGTTACAAGGCATTGAAGGCCCTATAACAAGAATAAAAACCAAGCACATAAAAGAGGCTTTATAAGGATTGATCGAGGACATTATATGAGGCTATTTCGAAAGATTTTAAAGTATTACCAAGATTAATTACTTACTTTCAAGTTCAAGAAATGGACAAAGCATGACATATGAAAATAATGCCTAATCTCAAGATGTAAGGATGATCTTCATACTTGTTTTTTTTTTTTAATGAAGCTCAATATGCATATTTACCTTTTGAAAAGGCTAAAGACATGAGCTTGGAGGGAAATTTTGAATTTTGCATTTCATTCATTAATATTATTAGTTGTCAAGTTATTTTTGGAATGATTTCAAATTTAAAACTGATTTGTATCCATTAATTAAGAAAATCATTCTTACCCAAGTCTTTTATATTTAGTTATGATTATGGTTAATTAAGAAGACCTTTTCTTATAAGATTTTCATCTTTTAGAGGCTATTTAAACAAACAATCTAATGTATTATGGGATCATCGTATTATTAATAAAATTTGAGTGTTTTTTCTATTGTGAGAGCTTTCTCTTTATTCTTTATTCAAGAACTAAATTTGATCTCTTCAACATAACTTGTAGTAATCAACTTATAAATTTGGTTCCAATCAACAAGTCTGATTGGGGTCGAGTTCTTTACTTGATTCAAGATAGGTTTTGGGATTTTTTTTCTTGTTGATTTTGAGTCTTCGGTGCTATTCACCAAGGTTCATATCATTTGGTATTAGAGCCAAACTCCTTAAATCAAGTTACATTTATCCTTTTTTTGTTTCTTGTTTAATCTTGCTTGTATTTTTTTTAATTCTTCTTATTCTCGTGTCTTTATTTTTCAATATACTGTTCTTTGTGCTCTTCTTTCCCTTTTAGCCAAAATTACAACAAAGTTATCATATTCATCTATTTTTCTTTAAGCTGTAATAGTTATAAAAAAAGAATCTACTTATTTTCGATTATTAAACAAGTTAAACAGATTTATCTAAAATCCATTGTTGTAAGATTTTACTTATCTTCAAATGATATACTTGTTTTGGGTGTTATTCCTAGTCTAATAGAAAAAAGAGAGAGAGAGAGAGAGAGAGAGAGAGAGAGAGAGAGAGAGAGAGAGAGAAAAGAAAAGAATAAAAAGGAAGACATTAGCTATCTTTTCATTTTAAATCTTTCCATTATCATCTTCAAATCATTTCTTTTTATCTTCTTTCCTGCTATAATTATTTTTTGCATTAATTCTTCTTTCCTTATTCGTGCTTAATTTATTTTCCTTCCTTCTTCCTTTAGACTTTTTAACTTTCACTGATTTTTACCTTCCTTACCTTCTTTGTATTTTATTCCCATTATTTTCTATCTCTTATTTTTCACTTATTTCTACCTTTCTTATTGACTTAGAATTCAAAGTAATTAAGTTTGAATTACTATATGTTTTCTTGTTGAAATCATTGATTAGGTTCTGTTTAAAGGGATCATAAAGGGAAGTTGAGTGGTAAAAGGCAAGCGTAGTGAGTCCAATATCAAGAAAAGCCAAAAATTGAGTGAAACACGAGTGAACATCGATTAGACAGTAAACACATAAGGGAGTAAGGGAGGACAACCCAATCTCTTTTGTTACTAATTCTTTATTTGCATGTTTAATTATGAGTAGTAGTGGAGAAAATGTTAATATTAACCTCAAGATGTTCATGAAAGCCATTTAAGATCAGTTGCAAACTCTTAATATAAAATTAGATCATTTGGAGACATCAAGTGGGTCAAATTCTTATTGAAATCAACCTTATAATATGGAGGAAGAAGAGTAATCCGATTTTTGAAAAATTAGGCTTCATGAGGGGAAGAGCAGTTATCCAAAGGTATGATAATAATTTGAGTAGTATTAAGATGCATATTCTATCTCTTCAGGGAAAGAATGATCCAGAGTTATACTTAGAGTGGGAAAGAAAAGTAGAAAATGTGTTTGCTTGTCATAACTACTACGAGGATTTGTCATAACTTGGCAGCAGTTGAATTCACATATTATGCTAGGATTTGGCATGATCAAATGATACTTAGTAGGCATAGGTATTGAGAGAGGCCTATTCGATTATAGGAAACGATGAAGACGTTAATGCGTAAATGTTTCATACCTAACCATTATTATAGAGACTTATGTAAGAAGTTACAAGGTTTGGCTTAATGTTCCAGAAGTGTGGAGGAATACTACAAGTAGATAAAGATAGCCATGATTAGGGGCTAATATTGAAGAAGACCGAGAAGCTACTATAGCTAGATTCATCAATGGTTTAAATAAGGAGATTACCGATGTGGTGGATTTGCAACATTATGTAGAGATGGAGGATTTATTGTTTAAGGCAATCAAAGTGGAAAGGCAATTAAAATCTAGGGGAACTTCTAAATTTGGCGTGACTTCTAACTCTTGAGATAGAGGATTTATTGTTTAAGGAAATCAAAGTGGAAAGGAAATTAAAATCTAAGGGAACTTCTAAATTTGATGTGACTTTTAACTCTTCATGGAGTTCAAATTGGAAGGATAATAAGGTTTCATCAAAACCAAAAGAAGATACAAAAGCCAAAGATTCATTTTCTTCTTTTAAAGGTAAAACTAAAACTAAATCCTCCCCTAAATCACTTGATTTTAAGTTTTTTAGGTGTCAAGGGTTTAGATATGTTGCTTCTCAATGTCCCAATAAAAGGTCTATGATTATTTTGGACAATGGTGATTTAGAGAGTGTTAGCTCAAGTAATGATAAAGTACCACCATTAGAGGATTTTAATGATGTGGCTGTTGAAGGACCCGTGAGTGGGGAATTATTTATCACTAGCTCTTAACATTCAACCTAAGGATGAAGGAGATGAAGCTCAACGTGAGCATATCTTTCATACTCAATGCCATATGAATAGCAAGGTATGTAGCATGATTATTGATAGTGGGAGTTGCATTAATGTTACTAGCCTGTATTGATTGATAAATTAAAGTTGATAACTCTAAAGCATCCAAAACCATACAAGTTACAATGGTTGAATGAGTATGGGGAAGTTAAGGTGACAAAACATGTTTTGGTGGTGCTTTTCATTAGGAGTTACAATGATGAGGTTCTTTGTGATGTAATGCCAATGCATGCTAGTCATCTTCTTTTGGGACGACCATGGCTATTTGATAGAAAAATTGAACATGATGGATACAAAAGCAATTACTCTCATATTGATGCGTCATCGTAAACTATAAAATAACAAACCTAATTAAGCAGCTAGGGTGAGTTAGGGTCGAATCTATAAAGAGATAAGGGATACTGCTATTTCTAATGTTGTAAAGAAAAACAAAAATAAAAACCCCTGAACAAAAAAAGAACTAATATAACTAAGAAACAATAAAAACAATAAAAACAACAAAAAAGATAAATACCAAGCAAAACACAATAAATGAACAACAATATCAAAGAAATGGGCTGAATGTATCATTAGGATTCTAAAATAACTATTGATACTTGAATTTAGATAAGAGATGCTTTAGCTATAGTGCTAGCCTATAGGTTCAAACAAGCTCTCAAACGCCTAGTTGCTATAACTTAGGTAAATCTAATAAGCTCTAGAAATGTCCCTATCTTCACTATAATCTAGAACAAGTTCTCTATATTTAATAGTGAAGATGCATTAGGTTATAAAGAATAACTAAATTAGGCCATTAATATACAAACTCGAAAATTGTAACCTAAAGGTATGGAACCTAAGACTAGTTGGTTAAGTATCCAAACAAATCTAACTAACCTATTGCTATATTTGAAAATCGCTAAGGATAATTATATATCACATGCTCAATCATAGCATTCAAATTAAGAAATTACTTTAAGAGTGATCAAGCCTAAAGATAATACCTAATTCATGACATTTATCTAAAGTTCCAAACCAACCTAACTTAAAAACACCAAATCAATTCAAAGAAAATTCTATTCTTGCAATTAGTTATCCTTTCATCCTCTCTATACCTTCAATAACTTAAACACCTAACCACTCATATTTAAAATAACCAAAATAAAT
Organism: Pinacopodium congolense; assembly: GCA_028565735.1. NCBI lineage: Eukaryota > Viridiplantae > Streptophyta > Magnoliopsida > Malpighiales > Erythroxylaceae > Pinacopodium > Pinacopodium congolense. The sequence continues at coordinate 18,391 of JAOXYD010165068.1, read as the reverse complement.
ACTAAATAAGCAAAAATCATACTTAATTAAATTAAACTAAAGGCTTTAAAATTAAATAACACCAAAGAAAAAACATAAATCAAATCTTGAACTAATACAAACACAAATTACTTAAAATTAATTAACTAAAAATTAATTCAATTAAACTAAAACTAAAACTCTAAATAAAAATTTTAGCACCTAAACATTGAAATATAAATAATTAAAATCATAAAACAAGCACAAAACTAAATTATCAAACATAAATTAATTAAAGACACTAATAATAAATGAAAACTTAAGAAATAAAACTTATTATTTGATAAAGATAAACACAATAACATAATAACTCCAAAGGTCAATACATAAGGAAGCATCAAACATACAAACTAAAACCAAGCATTCGAATAACTAAGGAAAGCAAAGAAAAATGAAAAGCCAATAACGTTCGGACAACAAAGCAAAGCAAGGGAAAAGACAAGAAAACTAAAGCTAGCAAACAACAAGCTAAAAGGTGGTGCATAAACAATGAATTAATTCAAATTAAATGCAAAATGATGGTGGCTGACAACATTGCTTCATGTTGCTACAAAGGAGAGCTTCCACAAAGGTGCCATCCACCAAGCTCCATCCAAGTTCCACGTTTTTGCTGCTTTTTTTTTTCAACCGTCAACTCTCCTAGCTTTTTGGAAAGCTGTCTTCTTATAAGTGGAGAGCTCTAAGTCATCCTCAAGGAACTGGAAAGCTGCTGTCCTTCTTAAAATATTATATTGCCGTCACTTACCAAGGAGAGCTCCAATAGCCTAGGGATTTATATGTCTCCAAGGAAGCCCCTCAAAGCCACCTGTTCAAATGTTACTACTGCCTTTTTATTCCTAATCTTCTCACCAAGCTATAAAACGCTGGTGTCCCTCTCCAAAATGCTACCAAAGGAAAGCTTTAAAAAGCTTGTTGTCTCTTTAATCAAGCTGTTACCGTTTCATGTGTTAAGGAAGGACTCCTTTAGTTTAAAAATGATGGTGTATTACTCCTTTCTCCTTTATTAATTTGCTACTGAATTTTGTCGACTTGCTTGTCAAAACGCTGCACTCTACTCTCCTTTTAAACTTGTAAAGCTTTTCTTGTCCCTTCCTTTGTTTTGTCTTATTCTCCTAGGTGACATGCTTAGCTTCTCATCCCATTTTAAGCTTTTGTCTCTTGTAAATGGAAAGCTTTTTATTAAGCTTTTAAAACTTTTTTCCAAGCTTATGCCATTTTGTTCATATGGGAAGCTTTGTGTTGTCGTCTCCTTTCCAAGGCTTTTAAACATTTTGCTCATCTCCATTGAAAGCTTTCTTTGCTATGCCATTTTGCTCCATTCCTTAAAGCTTTTACTTTTGGTCTCCTTTATCTTCTAAACTTCATACTTTTAATTTGTATTTGTGTTTCATTATCACATCTACATGAAAATTTCAAAAGAACATAAATTAAGCATTTAAATACAAACATTGATTGAAATGACACTAAAAAGCATATGAAAATTCAATATATTTCAATCCTATCACGTATCATCAACAACCGACAAATGATCTTAACACCTCTCAAACCATGGGAAGCATATGAGGATCAAATTAGGATAGTAAGAGAGTACAAATTGAGAGACAAACAAGTGAGTGTTTAAGAAAAGAGTGAGAGTGATAAAAGAGGGAGAGTGTGAAAAAGAGTGAAAAAAACATAGTAATGAGTAATGAGAGAAGAAAATCTAATTGTGAGACTCAAAATAGAGAGACAAATACGAGAGTTAGTGCCTATGCTAGTAACGGAGAGGTTCAGAGTGCTATGTTAGTAAGGAAACAACTACTTGTACTTATATATAAGGACATTTACCTTTCAACTAATGAACTTACTCCTTCTTTGCTTAATGTCGCTGCGTCTTTATTACAGGAATTTGCCAATTTATTCTCTAAGAAGTTACCACAAGGATTACCACCTTTAAGAGGCATTGAGTATCAAATTGATTTCATCCTAGGATTAATAGTTCTTAATAAACCAACCCATAAAGCTAATCCAGAGGTGACTAAATAGATTCAAAGACAAGAGGATGAATTAGTGAAGAAAGAATTCATGACGGAGAGTCTTAACCCATGTTTAGTTCCTGTAATTCTAGTACCAAAGAAAGAGAGAACATAATGCATGTGTATAGATTTTCGAGCTATCAATAAAATTACAGTAAAGTATAGACATCCCATACCTAGATTAGATGATATGCTTGATGAGTTGCATGGTTTTTATTTTTTTTTCTAAGATTGATTTAAAAAGTGGATACTATCAAATTTGTATGAAAGAGGGAGGCGAATGGAAAATTGTTTTAAAAACAAAATATAGTTTATACGAGTGTTTGGTATTGTCTTTTGGTGTAACCAACGCACCAAATACTTTTATGATGTTAATGAACCATGTTTTGCAACCTTTTATTAGGAAATCTGTTGTTGTCTACTTTGATGATATTTTAGTGTATAGTAAGAACTTAGATGACCATATCAAACATTTGCATTTTGTGCTTTGTGCTTTGTGCTTTAAGAGAATATAAGTTCTATGTTAACTTAAATAAGTGTACATTTTGTATGGAATCTATTTTGTTTCTGGGTTTTGTTGTGAGTGCACATGGAGTAAGTGTAGATAAGGAAAAGGTAAAGGAAATTAAAGAGTGGCCTACACCTAAGAACTCAAATAAGGTATGAAGTTTTCATAGTTTAGCAAGTTTTTATTGGAGATTTGTAAAGGATTTTAATTCCATAGTAGCACCTCCAAATGAACTTGTTAAAAAGAATGTTTTGTTTAAATGGTGCATGAACAAGCTTTTAATAATTTGAAAGATAAGTTGATCAATGCATCTTTTTTTTATTTACCTAACTTTGACAAAGTTTTTTAGATTGAATATGATGCACCGGGAACTGAATAGGAGCTATTTTGATGTAGGATTCCAAAGCGATTGATTGAGTCGAGTGATTGAGGAATGTCAATTCCTCTCAATTCAGTCGAATTTAGATCTTGAAGGTGTAGGTGGAATTTAGTGTATGAAAATGGGAGGACTGCTTATTGTCCAATTTTAGTGTAGAGTTGCAAATGAATCAATATGCTTAAAATTTTTAGATTAGATCAATTATAAAAAAGTTAGACCTTTTAATAATACTAAAAAAGTTAATGTTTCTAAAATATTTAAAATAGATACTTAAATTGACTAAAATTTAATCTTTGTAACTATCATAATAATAATTTTTAATAAGTTTATGTTACATTAATGTCAAAACACTAAATATAATTTTGAATACTGATATAATTTTTTAGTATCTAAACCTTTTGAAATAGTTTTTAAAAGTTAAAAGTCTTTTTGAAAATTTTACAAACATACTTTTTTTTAATCCTTGTCAAATATTAAGATTTTTTTTTAATTCTATATAAATATTAAAAGTTAGAGCATATCTTCGATATATGTCTGATCGAACTCAAATTTAAAATTTTGAATTCGATTAGACTTAAGCTTAAGTATTAAAGCTTGATTAAGTAATTCTGAACTTTCATTCCAAGAGGACTTGGGTGAAAGGACCATCCAAATATCACATCATACCAATTGTAAAAACAAGTTGCAAAACACAAATATATTGGAACTAACAATGAAATAAGAAGTCAATAAAGTGTTAATGGTAGCTAGTGGACTAAATGTTTTATGAACTTTTGAAAGGTTGTAATTATTTGTTATTCCATCTTTTGTATAACTTAGACAATGGTTTATGGATTATCCGGAGTTTTATAATGAAATGTTTTAGATATTGAATTCTATCTTTGATATACTAATTTTATTTTGAATTATATCTTTGATTATGAATTTATATTCTAGAACTAATTAAGCACAACATCATCATGCATCAAACATTTAGTAGTATTTAAAGACATATAAAATCATCAAACATCTCAAATACTTAATAAAAGAAGCTTCTCTTTTCATAAAAAAAGATGTTCAATATAATTATGTTATAAACAAATTGACATATTTTTCATTTAACTAAAAGTTACAATATATATATATATATATATTTGCTTTATTACATTGTTATGTCAAACATCTATATTACATTATAAACATCCAAGCTATCTACTTATGATTCCTTTGATTAAAAGTTCCATAACTAACCTTATAGCCTTATTTTCATTAGCAATATAGTTCCACTCACTTAATCCTACCGGTTATTATATCTTCTATACATAGAATATCTATATTGCCTTCAGATTTTGCTTTACTACTCCTACTAGACTTTAAGGTAACTTCAACTCACATTGATAAAATCTTCATAGATAATATTCTGTAATGGAATTGCTTAGTAAGCCAGATCTATCATCCTTGCTTAAGCATCAAATTTTCCACAAATGAATTAAATGGTAAGACAACATACACTTGCCCATTACAAGTTTCCAACTGATAACTCCTTTTTAAACTTTTAACATATACATTAAGTACTAGCACATATGATATTCCCTCTATTCCCCCACAGTACTTGTATTCCCTTTGTTTAATTTTATTATTGTTAAATGAGACATCATTATTGCATCATCTTTCATCCTTTTGAGGGCAACATTTGCTACAACTTTTAATTGTGAATTAACTTAAAGTCATAAATCAATGTATTAACATCATGCTTAGGAAGTCCATAAAAAATAAGGTTATTACTGACCTACACTTATGTTACACTAAAAAATTTAAGTAAAAGTTAAACCTTATTTGAAGGGGAAAATAGCACATCTCACAATATATTCACTTAAAGGAGCTTTATACGGACAAAACTTTGCAATGTTTGCATATGCTCTGCTTAATCAATAACACCATTGGTGTATATATATATCAACTATAGCAGATTTGGGACTAGATGATTCTTTGAATAACAAAATTCACATACATTTGTTCATGCAAGAAGGCCAATATTTATTTTAAGTTTTTTTAAAAACATAGATAATAAGGAATTTTCATTAATATTGAGTACTTAATCTTTACTAGGTCCAATAGGAAAATCTTACAATGGAAGACTATCCTTGATGTAATGTGGAAACACAATACTATATTCTACGAGTATAGAAAAATGCAAATCCAATCCAAGATTTGCACAAGTTCATAGGTTATATGAAAACCTTATGAAAAACAATGAAATTTGGTTTAATAATATGCAAAAAAATTTCTTGAATGCAAAGGATAAGTACTTATATGTATTACAACTCCCAAAAACCTAATAATAAGGATAAAATCATCTTTAACCCTCATAAAGAAGATAAAACACTTAAAATAAAATTTATTATAAAAAATAACTTTTTGATCCTTAACAACAGTTGTTAGGGACTTCAATGACATTGTTAAAAGGAGCTATTGAAGTCCCAAATTCATCTAGTCACTTATATGGGTTATTTTAAGGGTGAGGCTTGAATTGTGCCATCTTTCTAGTGGGTTGCATGGTTTACTTCAATAGCTTGGCTTAAAGTATGAAATTTTTTGTTTATAATGACAGTTGTGTGTAGGCTTCAAGGTGCCATTGACTGGTTCCATTAATCTCTTGAGTTTTGTTTTTCAACTTCATGTTAGTCCCCTCCCCTTATAAAAGACTCAATTTCAAGTTGTGTTTTGAATAACCTAACTTGCACTATAGTAAATAGAGGAAAATATCCACTACATTGAAAATTGGATTAATGTTACCCATCCAAGATCACAACTGAACAATATAAGCATTATCATTAATCTTTTTCATGATCTTGAATGGTCCATGTTTTCTTGCCCTAAACTTATGGCAATTTCTAGAAATTATATTTTTATTAAAAAATACCATTACATTATCTCCCTCTTTAAACACTTGAGCTCCTCGATGTGGGTCTACATTAACCTTATAGTTCATGTTATCTCTTTCAAACCTCTCTTTCACTTTAAATTATGCCTCTTAGGCTTCTTTAGCTAAATTTGTAACATCCACATTGACATTAACATCTTTAAGTAATTTAACAAGGCCTAGTGCATGATTTCATATCTTAATATAAACCACCTAGAATAAAGAATAACAGATAGAACTATGGATTACATTATTGTAAACAAACCCAGCAATAAGAAAGTCCTAGTTCTTCGGTTTATCACGTTAAATGCACCTCACTAAGTTAGTGTTCTGTATACCACCTATGTTTGTCTATTTGTCTGTGGATGAGCTATACTACTTTACTTTAAAGATAAGTTGAACATACTCCATAAATGACGAAAAAATTATTGCTTCAATCGGATGTAATTGACTATAAAACTTCATAGAGTCTCAAAACCTCTCTAAAAAATAGTTTGGCAATGGTTGTTATATCCGTTATCTTCTTACATGAAGGGAAGTGCACCATTTTTTAGAATCTATTAACCACCACGGAAACAAAATTCATGCCCCTTTGCTTTCTTGATAACCTCAACATAAAATGCATAAAAATATCTTCCTAAATTTTATCTAGCACGAGTAATGGCATGTATAATCTGGTGTTTAACTTATGACCCTTATATATTTAGTAAGTCTAGCACCAAGAAATATTAGTAACAATATCTCTCCTTAACTTAGTTCATAAATATCTCTTACATATCTCCTTAAGCATCATGTCCATGCAAATCTCTAATCACTTTTTCTCTTAATGATGTCTATAGAAGGCCTCGCTAGTTACCCTTCACAAAGAACCATAAGAGAATATTGTAATTATTATATAGTCCCCCTTATCACGTTTGTTGTATATCCTTGAGATCATCAACCTTGACATACAAGTCTTTCAAGTGCTCAAAACCATTAAGTTCTACTATCAACTTTTTAATCATGGCCACTCTCATACTCAATGCATTTGCTACTACATTTCTTTCCAACATAATGGACAAGCTTATAAGGGAACTTGTCAACATAGGCTATCAATCTAACATGCATCATATAGCTTATCAATCTAGCATGCATCTTGACCCTCAACTACTTTTTACTTCTTAAATAATTTAAAAATTGGCAGTTATTATAGAAGATAAACTCCTTCCCAATCAAGTAATGTTTCCATATACTCAGACTCTCATAATAGCATAGAACTCCTTATCATAGGTAGCTTACTTTTGCCTCATCTCGCTTAGTTTCCCATTAAAGTATGTAACCAACCCTTTTCTTAAGATAATATTGCATCAATGCTTATTCCACCTACGTCACACTCTACTCCAAATAACTTATCAAAGTGGGGTAAGGCTAAGATAAGTGCTATATATAGTTTCTCCTTAATAAGAGCAAAACTCTTTTCTTACTCTTCCTCCAATATGAACTTCCCTTTCTTTAGACACTTTATGATAGAAACTACAATACTGCTAAATTTCTTAATAAATTTTCTATAGGAACTTCGTCAATCCATAGAAAATCCTCACATATTCAACTATTTTAAGTTTGGGCCAATCTCTAATGCCTTGACATTGTCTTCATCCACTCTAATGCCATCCTTCCTTATGATGTATCCAAGGAACAATAAGCTCTCTGTCATGAACAAGCACTTCTTCAAATTGGAATATAGCTTATTCTACCTTAAAGCCTCAAACACACACCTTAGATGATCTATATATTCCTCAATATATTGTTATAGATAAGGATATCATCAAAATAAACTACCATAAACTTACCTATAAAAAGTCCCAACAATAGATTCATGAGGCGTATAAAAGTGTTAGGCATATTGGACAAGCGAAATGGCATGATCAATCATTGGTACAAGCCATTCATTGTTTTGAATGCATTCTTCCATTATTCTCCTGCCCTTATCCTTATTTAATGGTAGCCACTTCAAAGATCAATTTTAGAGAAAATAGTAGCTCCAATCAATTGATCGCACATGTCGTCAAGCCTTAGAATAGAAAACTTATAGTTTATGGTGATCTTATTGATCACTTTACTATCAACACACATTCCTCAACTACCATCTTTTTTTTTTAAGTGAGCAAAGATGGCACTACACATGAGCTTATGCTCTCTTAAATATAACCTTTACTAATTGGGTACTCTACATTCTCTTATAAAATCTCATTCTCATTTAAACTCATCCATTAATGAGGTAAATTAGGTAAGATGGCTCTTAGAACTAAGTCAATGTGGTGTTGGATGTTCCACATAGGTGGCAACCCTTAAAGTAACTCCTCAGAAATCATATTTTCAAACTCTTCTGAAATAAACTGCACTTGATGAGGATCAATAGGCTTAGACTTTTCTCCTACCATATCCCCTCTTTAACCATTAATAGATGTACCTCTCTTATTTCCTTCATCTTGCCAAGCTTAACCCATTATTCTCCACTTACAACAAGGGGTTATGGACTTTCCCTTGAGACTTTACACTCCTTTTACCACTGATGGACACTAAGGTGTACTTTACACCATCTTTTACAAACTGGTAAGTGTTCTTTCTTTCCAAGTGGATTACATTTACATGGAATTGCCATGGTCTTCCTAACATTATCTAACATGCATCTACTTTCACCACATCAAAATAATGTTCATCATGATATTTTCTAATGGAAAAAGATACACTATAATGCTCTTTGAGTAGAATTTTTCTAATTTACTTGATCCTCCTAATATTATAAGGCTTCAAGTGTGGCTTGGTAACCAACTTCAACTTTTTCACTGTGGTATCGCTTATGATATTTTCTTGATTGCTCCATTTATAATTAGCTCACATAGACTAACTTGCACCAAAAATTTTGTATAAATAGTTTATGCCTTTGTAGATCATTATACTCCTTGTATAGGATCATTAGCCTTTGGATTACACCAATGAAGGCATCTTCATTATCTCCATCTTACTATTGCCAGTCATCCCCCTCAAGTGCACACATCTCTCCTCCTCTTCTTCTTCTTCATCATGTTGTTCTACCATAGTCACCCCTCTAATCTTCGAACAATTATTTGATTTGAGCCCTGCCTTATTACATTTATAAAATTTTGGTGAGGTAGACTTGGTGTAGAGATTGGTGGACTTAGGAACTGTTGGGGCTGCTTCACTAGAGCCCCCACCAGTAACTTTTTTTTTCCAAGGCTACTCCATATAGGCGCTACATTCACCACCTCATTTCCTTTATCACCAAAGGTCCTTTCCCTTGAATATTGTTTAAACTCCATGGGCTTCTCATTTAGTGGGACTCTGCTTTAGTGGCTAAATTCCTCACATTTTACATAACAAGGGCCATTTAAATTCCAATCTTCTCCCTCATACTCGATCTAAAGCCCCTCATATATCATAAAGCTTGTTGATGTTAGGTTTCAAAAAATTGATTACGAGCTACCAATCTTTAAAACTCCAATTGGTATTATTGAACGCTCTGATTGCCTTGATGGGTATGTATCAAAGATATATTATGCGTAATCAAGTGGAAAGAATCTCCCTCTTAGTAGCTGCTTCATCCTCCTCCACGAAAAAAAATGATTTTTGCCTTCTTTCTTCCTGGTCTCCTTCAACTAGTCCCACCATATCAAAACTCCTCCTCTTGGTTTGTATGCCATTATTTTAACCTTCTTGTACTTTGAAAGTTCGTTAAAAGGTGATTGATGGCCAAACTAGTCTATCAAGATACTTTCCAAGTAATAAATTACAAATCATGATTAAACCAGTCCATCAATTACATCAGTGACTACTACTCATATATTATATAGGAGCCAAAATGATTTCAACCAAGATAAAAAAGAAATATAATAGTTTTCATAGCCTTTATTATTGATTTTGTTTTCTAGTTTTAAACAAACATAATGCAAAGAAGAAAACAAATACCTACATAACAATGAAATGCCAAGCCTCTAGAAGTAACAAAGATTTTATATAGTAATAGGTACCAAGTAAAAACTGAACATTTGATGCTTCCTAAGTTCTCATCCCTAACATGAGCAATGATTTGTTAAGTGATAAGTACTTTGGCAACTGTGATTGAATAGATGGATCTGGCCTTTTTTCCCAATAACATCATCACATGCAACATTATGAACGTACACATCAAGAAAATAAATTAAAAGAACAAAGTAAATCATAGATGAAATTCATTTACCTGCAAAGAAACAATCAAGACCCTAAAAGTATCTTATAAATAAGGGGGGAAATTTTTTTAATGTTAGATAGTTACGAGATACCAATTCTAAACATTGAATGTAAGTGTTTAGACCTACCATTCCAATAAGGTTCTCAAGACATAGGACGAGTAAAATTTTAAGAGCAAACAACCAATTTCTTCCCTAAAAAAGTAATAAAAGTATAAAAATTGACAATTGGCAAAAACTAGACTTGGAAAAAAGCCTAAACTTAGCCCAGATTAGTTTAAAGTTAATATACATAAGTCAATTTAATTGTTTTTAGCCTTGAGGAAATAATATATTAGTCGTGATGTTGTCTTTAATGAAAATGAATTGTAGACTTGGGAATATTGCAACACAAATAGTGGACAGTAGAATAACTCTTAGCCATCTAGTCTTGAGGATCAAAATGAAACTTCATGTTCTTCTTCAATTTCCACATTAAGAAATTTGAGGAGTCTTGATGAAATTTATGCTTCTTGTGAGTATATTTGCTTTGTCTTGGAACCATCTTGTTTTTTGAAGAAGCTATTAAGAAAAAGGAATGGTGTGAAGTAATGAAAAAAGAAATTGCAATCATAAAAAAGAATAAAGGGATACTCCTAACTTCAAGGTATTGATTTCATATAACCAGTGCCTCTGTTTCTCATTTTGATATTGGAAGAACTTTTTTAGTTTTGGCTGCTCAAAATAGTCAGATATTCTATAAATTAGATATGAATTCTTCATTTCTTAAAATTTATCTTGTTGAAGATATATTTGTTAAGAAATCACAAGGTTTTAAGGTCAAAAGGTCTAAACATAAAGTTTACAAACTGCATAAGGCACTTTATAGGCTTAAATAAGTACCAAGAGCATGGTAGGAAAAGATTGATAGATACTTTACTAATAATGGCTTTTAGAAGAGTATTACTAAATCAACCTTATATGTGAAAAATGTTGGTAATGATTTTAGCTGTGTGCTTATATGTTGATGATATAATTTATGTTGGAAACTCCTTTAACTTGGAGGATGAATTTAAGAAGTCAATAATGCTTGCACTTAAGATGAATGATCTAGGTGTTTTATGAAACTTTTTGGATTGGAAGTTATGCAAGATATAAATCGAATTTTTGTTCATAAAAAATGATATGATGAAAACTTATAAAAGAAACTTGGTATGGTTAATTAAAAGCCTGTTAAGACACTATTAAATACCAATGACAAACTTTTATTGAGTGATTGGGATGAAAATATTGATGAGAGATAATCTATAAGTCTAGTTGGAGGACTTATGTATCTCACCAACACAAGATCAGACATTATGTTTACAGTCAGTCTTGTTTTCAGATTCATGAACAATCCTAACAAACACTACTATAGAGTAGCCAATAAAATTATGAGATATATCCAAGCCACAATAGCACTGATTATAAGGTATAACAAAGAAAATTCTTATAATCTTGGTTTTACTATTAATGATTGAGTAGCTTGTACAATGATAGATAAAACACAATTGGTTACTTTTTTAGTTTAAGTTTAGGAGTAATTTCTTAGACATAAAAAAAAGCAAGAGTCTATTATCTTATCAAGTACTAAAGTATAGTATGTAGTGGCCTTAATTATAGCTTTTCAAGACATTTGGTTATTGAAAATCTTGAAAGATTTGAAACACAAGCAAAAGGAACTATGGTGATCTTTTAAGACAAGTCAACCATTTCAATGTTTAAAAATCCAGTTCAATAAGGAAAAATCAAACATGTTGAAATATAGTACCACTTCATCAAATAACTTATTTCAAAAGGAGGGATAGAGCTGTAATACTGTAATAATAATGTAACGGCAGATATCTTCATAAAAAATTTACCAGAAAATAAGTTTAAAAAACTTAGATTGATGATTGGAGTTAAAATCCCACCCTTGAATTAAGGGGAGGGGGAAGTGTTGGATTAATTCTAATGTGATCTGAACCCATGATCATTTTGTGTGTCATGCTCTTTGCTCCTTGTTTTATTTCATTTTTCATTTAGTCCATGTTCTTTTTCATATACTTATGATTCTATTCATGTTTTATCTATGTCTCCATATTTTGTGCATTATTTGTCCATGTTCTCCATATTTGGCTTTGTAACTATCATATTTAGCTAGCATTTGAGAGTCTTTAGGAGTAATAATGTGCGTTATTTGCTGATCATAGGTAAATGTCTTGGCAATATAAAGTCTATATAAAGAATGCACATCAAGTGTTTATAAGTATGTTTATGTCAATTGTTCATGTTTTCTTTTGAATAAATTGTTGTTGAATTAATTAATATTAGTTAGATCCTATGTTAATTAGAAAATCCAGAAGCAACAAAATGTTATTTTTATTTCCATCAAATGAATATGACAGAAAATTCTGAATACATAAACCTACATGCAAGAAAATCTCCCTAATTAAGATCAATTGAATATTCCTAAAGAATAAACTCAGCACCTCAAGAATAAGTGCTATTAAGAAAATCCATTAAAGAAAGGAGATATGCAATTTCAGATGATCATATTATCTTTAACAAAGAACATGATATGGATTTTGAAATAGTAAAAGATGATCTAGTTAACTTCTGCGAAGTTAAACTTCTAATTCTCAAAAGTAAATTGATGCAATAAATGAGGAAATTAAGTCCATGAGAGACAATGACATTTAGGATCTTACCTCATTTCTTGAAGGTATGAAACCTATTGGTTATAAATGGATATTTAAGACCAAAATGAATTCAAAAGGCAATGTGGAAAGATATAAAGCTTGTCTTGTCAGAAAGGACTTTACTCAGAAAGAAGCCATCGATAATAAAGAAACTTTCTCATTGGTTTCGAGATCATAATGACACTAATGGTACATTTTGATCTTGAGTTACATCATATGGATATTAAAACGATGTTTCTCAGTGATGACATTGATGAAACAATTTATATGGAGTAGCTTGAAAACTTTGTTCTAAAGATTCAAAGCATATGGTTTGCAAATTAAAGAAATCCATCTATGGACTAAGTAAGCTTCTCGTCAATAATATTATAAGTTTCATCAGGTTGTTATCTATTTTGGTTTTGAGATGAATCTAGTTAATGACTATATATACCATAAGTTCAATGGGAGTAAGTTTATTTTTCTAGTTTTATATGTTGACGACATACTACTTGCCAATAACGATATAGGCTTATCACATGAAACTAAAAAATTTCTGTTAAAGAATTTGAGAGTAAAAGATCTTAGTGAAGCCTCTTTTGTATTAGGAATTTAGATACATTGAGATGATTTTTAAGGTATTCTTAGGTTATCACAAAAGAGTTATATCGATAAGATACTTAAACATTTTGACATGTAAGATTGTAAACCAGGTAATACCCCTGTAGCTAAGGAGACAAATTTAGTCTCATCAATGCTACAAGAATGATTTAGAAACTAAAGAAATGTAAAAGATTCCTTATGTGTCAACTGTAAGAAGTCTAATATACGTTCAAGTATGTACACATCCAAATATTGCATATATTATTGGAATGTTAGACAGATATTTGAGCAATCCGACACTAGAACATTAGAAAGCAGCTAAAATGGTTATGTAGTATCTTAAGAGAAAAAAAGATTACACGCTCACATATAGGAGATCGAATCAATTAGTGATCGTTGGGTATTATGATTGAAAATTTGCGGGTTGCCAAGACGGTCATAAATTCACTTTAGATTATATCTATATGCTTGTTGGAGGAGTTATTTCTTATAAGAGTGTTAAATAAACACTCATAGCTTCTTTTACCATTGTAATTGAGTTTATAACATGTTATGAGGCATCTAATCATAGAATATAACTATGAAATTTTGTTAGTAGGCTGCAAATTATAGATGGAATTGAAGGACCATTAAAGTTATTTTGTAATAATAAATCAACAGTGTTATATTCTAATAACAACAAAAGCTAGTCAAAGTCAAAACACATCGACATCAAGTTTTTAAAGAAAAAATTCAGTAGGCAGTTGTTTATAGAATATATTGGGACAAACTCCATCATTGCAGCTTCATTGACTAAAGGTTTACCGCCCAAGGTCTTTCATGAGCACATAACTCATATGGGTGTTTTGTCATTTTATGATATATTGGTTTAGTAGGAGTTTGTTTGTATCTATGGATATTTATGATTACAAACATGCATTATAGATTTTGTATGATTTAAAATTGCAGTATAAAGAATTTTATAAATTTACACCTTGATTTCGTTCGGTTTGATCTCACTAAGGAATAAAGTAGGACTAATTGAAAATAGGCATGTTAAAATCACGTGACATGAAATTTCTATGTTACATATCCATACTTGATCCACGCCGTTGATTTTATTAATGTATGTAACTATTGATGGGTTTAGTCACAATGATTGTGACGCAGAACCCTTTGATCCTGAATTAATATAATTAATGGACTAGATTGATTAAATATGATTTCATAATAATAGTACTTTTAAGCTCATAAGGTTTATCATGACATATAATTATAAGGAATTATATATATGTAGTCCAAGTAGGGATTGTTAAATTTTTTGATGGACTTGCATATATGTATATATATATATATATAGTTTTACATGTTATAGTCTATTGTAAGGTGTGACCCAACATTAAAAGTAATTTATTAAAGTTTTGGGTTATTAGGTCTAGTCATTTAATAAAGTATATCCTATAATATGTATAGAAATCCTAGTATATATTCCTAATTTACGATAAGAAAATTGGGAATAGACACTATACATAAAAATGAGTAGTTATGATCCCCAAGAGAGTAATTATGGTTTCTTTTCTTTCATCCCATCAAGAGAAAAGAATGGCATCTTAAAGACATCTCTTAAAAGATTAAGGACCAAAGGAACTACAATATCTTAAATGTGATGATTCCAATAGATTCAGGTACGCTTCTGCAATTAAGTTACTCTTTGATAATTTGACATAATAAATCTTGACCTTATGTTATGATTTTATGGAATCTTATAATACAATCATATCTTTAAGGATTTTCAAAACCATAATCTTAACACAAGAATCATAATATATATCTATGTCATAATATGTATTAGACAAAGGGTATCCTTCATTAAAGATTCAAAGTTCTTTCTATAACTATTTCCAAAAGTATCACAATACTGTTGACCCTAAATGAAATGCAAGAGGTGGGGGAGAAGATGAATTATATGTTTTAAAATTTTTAATTTAAACTGATTTTTTGATAATGAGTGTTCCTAATCACAATTTAATAAAGATGATGAAGATGATGATTATAGTTTAACACAATATGATTATAAATTAAGTGCACAAGCAAATATAATAAAAAGATAGAAAAAAAGTGATGCACAAATTAATTTTTAATGTGGAACACTTTACGTACGCTTACTCTCTAAGTCACACTTGGATATGATAGCCATCATGCAATCCCTCCCGAGCAATCTCCCAAATTTTGCTGTTGAAGACCAAATCAAGTGACTCCTAAGTAATTTTAGCAAGTACTTGTCCTACCTTCAAGGAATTGCCTTTGGCTACCTTTGGCTACCTTTGTCTGGGATTTTGACTGCCCTTCCTCCCATGCCTTCATTCTTTGGGTGGCCATCGAAGGTAGGCTAAGAACTAAGGATAGATTGAAGTTCAATCTCCCTATCAAGGAATGTGCCCTGTGCTCATATGCCAAAGAAGACTTCAATCACATCCTCTATTTTTGTACTTATTCTCTGGAATTCTGGCATTTGATCTTGACCCCATTAACCTCTTTTTTCGAACCTAATCTAGCTAGACTTTGTTCTCTAACTCTCTTATCCAATTTCCAAAAGATAGGTTACCTTAAGTTGTTTAAGCTAGCTATCGCAACCTTAATTCATGGCATTTGGATTAAGCGAAATCGTCGTGTATTTGATAAGTAGTCTGAATCTGTCTTTGATATTGGCAATAAACTAAAGCAAAACATTCAAGAGATAACTCTGGCTAGGAAGTTGTTGATGAAGATGTGTTTTGAGCTCAAAGACTGGTGGCATTTAGTAGATTGACTTCCTTACTCCTAGTGTTTTTGTTTCCTTCTTTCTTTTTTTTTCTTTTGGGTTTTTGCTTTCTTGGTTGATCTCTAGTGTGTTGAACCCTTATTATGTTAATGCATTATTTTGATTATTTTTGAAAAAAAGTTTCAAATTACATTTATCTGTTAGTTTTCAATTTTTTTATATGGACTAATGAAGTATAAAATGACATTATCATATGTCTCCAAATATTAGGTTAACATGTTTAATTAATATTTCATTAGTTTATGTAGAACAAAAATAGCAAATAACTAATACATGAAAGTAATTTAAAATTTTAAAAATTTATTTAATAGTTTTCAAACCTCAAGTTATCATATTAAAATGGTCCTGAATGATTTTAACTTTAACATATATTTTCAACCTTCATCACAATTTTAACGGGCAACCTCTTGAATTACGAAACTCTTATATAAATTCATCAACTTCGATACTACGAGGGTGGCTAAGTTTTAAGATTCAATGCAATTAGGTGAGTTCATGTTCTCCGAGCAAATTTTGTAATAATTTCTTAAATGAAAACTTTATCATATAAACATAAATACATAATCTTTAAGATCTTAGAATCTAATAATTTTCACAATAATAGAAGCTTACCTTGATCCATAGTGTTTCCCAATATTCTTCTTAACAGATAATCTACTTAGATCTTCAAGATATGTTTGATTTTTTTCTCTCTCTTAACCTTTCTTTCGTTAGTTTCCGTATGTTAAAAGATGGAATGATACGTGAAAAACACGTAATAGGTAGACATAGAAAGGGAGTAGTTATATTTTTAAATTTTAAACTACACCTCTTTTCGTTATCCTTATATTGACGTTCTATTACCGTAAATATATAAAAATATTTAGTTTAATTAAACTATTATATTCATTCAAATAATTAATGGGATTTAATATACTTAAATTATTAAACCAAATTACATAGGCTACTTAATGAAATTATCTAACAATCTCCTACTTGACCCATGTGACATAATCATGGTTTAACAATATAACATAATATGCATATAATAAAACTTAAATCCTTTTATTTTATTTAGGCCCAACATTAATCATAATTAAGTAAAAAAAAACTAGAAAGGATCAAAGAGTTTGTACATCTTTTAATGTGACATACTTCCTTCTATGTATCACAAAACTAGTTCATAACTTAATATGATTTATTATGAGATATATCTTAATAATTCAACAATAATGTCTTTGTAAAAGATAGATCCTGTTAAAATTCACATAATCATTCATGTATATATACTAATAATAAATAACAAGATACAATATCATAAACAATATAAATATAAATGAGTTTAGAGTGTCAAATACATAAAATACATAAGCAATAACATGTTGTTCAATCATGATACCCAATGATGCTCATGCTTTTGACATGTTCATTAAATGTCTTTTGGTGGAAATCATGTTGTTAATGGATCTGCTATCATAAGATTAGTGCTAATATATTCGATTGACACTCTTTATTTCTGAACTTCTTCTTTAACAACAAAGTATTTTATTTCCATATGTTCAACACCTTTTGAATACTTGTCATTTTTTGAAAAAAAGACTGCTGCAGAATTATCACAATAAATTTTCAGTGGCTTGGCAATACTATCGATAATTCCAAGTCTTGAAATAAAGTTTCGCATCCATAAACCATGAACCATGACCTTAAAACATGCCACAAACTCAACTTTCATAGTGAATGCAGCAATGACAGACTGTTTCGCACTGTTCCACGAGATTGCTCCTCCAGCTAAAAGAAACAGATAACCAAATATTGATTTTAACCTGTCAACACATCTGGCATAGTCTGAATCTGAATATCCAATCACTTCAATATGATCTGATCTTTTATAAGTGAGCATATGATCTTTTGTTCCTTATAAGTATCTTAAAACTTTATTTGCAGCTTTCCAATGTTTCAATCTAGGATTACTCTAGTATCTGCCTAGCATTCCAATAGCAAAACAGATGTATGGTCTAATACAGGTTTGGGCATACATTAAACTCTCAAAAATAGATGCATAAGGAATTCTTTCCATTTCTATACATTCCAATTCATTCTTTAGGCATTACTTAAGACTAAATTTGTCTCCTTTTTTAATTCGAATAACACTTGCGGAGCATTTGTCTATATTGAATCTCTCTAAAATCTTTTTAATATATGTTTTTTGAGACAATCCTAACGTTCTTTGTGATCGGTTACGGAATATTTCAATTCCTATAACATAAGATGACTAATTTAGAT
>JAOXYD010165057.1:0-10184 GCA_028565735.1 Pinacopodium congolense | reverse complement strand
AAACTCAAAACATTAGTGATTAAGCATGTTTTGTTATCATCAAAACCCAGATTGGAACCTCCCTTGGTTCAACAGTTTTCATATAAGCTTATAGGAGGAATTGAGCTTATATGACCATATTCCAAAGTCATTTCATTTTTATTTGTCATGTGTGATATTCCCCTGAGGAGATTACCTTCAGAACTTGCTTTAAACTAGTTTGACACTATTAAATGTATGTTATATGGAAAGGATTAAGGCCTTCTTTATTTTCAACACTTTAAATTACATAAATCGTTGGATTTATTATCCCTTATAACCCTTTTTATTGCTTAAATTAAACATCTAATGAAGTGAGCAAGTATGGGACTTTCGATTTACATTTCATTATGAGATGATTTGAAAGGCACCTCTAATCATGATATATATATGCTGTTATTGTTTCTTTGTTTTTTAATGTTATTCAAGTAAGAAAAAACATCAAATATTACCATAATAGTTAGTGATGAGTAGTCAGTTGTATTCACATGAATATCTTAGAAATTATATTTAGTTGTCCCTTTATAATTAGTTCTTTGTGAGAACTTGTGAGAAACCCTTCAAACATTTATAACTCATCTAAACCCAAGCCCTATTATAACCTTGAGTAAAATCCCTTTTGATCCATGATGACATGTAATCTATGTGTAAGAGAATTGGAATTTGCAAGCCTATGGTAGTGTGGTCTCTTAGAGGAAGTCTTAAGTGAAACACTAACCCTTAAACACTTGACTGAAATGACTGAACATCATGAGGAAAATCCATCTTGGTTTTATACTTAATTTTGATCAACAATGTCTTCATTTTATTTTGTTTATGTGTACTGATAAAAACCAATCATGATATGTGTAGTAGCTTAATGCTTGAGTTTGCTAAAGTTGAAAAGATTGCATGCACTTATTCTCTTTAAAAATAAATTAATAAAATGTAATGGTTGTGTTTAAATCTTTTCTTGAGGACAAGAAAAGGTTCAAATATGGGGAAATTTGATAATGATGAATTTTGTTAAGTTTTAGTATGTCATTTCACTTGAATTCATCCCTAATTTTGATTTAAAAATACTCAAATTATGTTATAATGTGTTTAATAATAGGTTTATTCTCTTAGCACAAATTCTGGATCAAATCATGAAGTTTTGGAAGAAATTGGATTAAGGGGTTGCTGGTAGAAGACTTAAACGACAGGTTTTGTAACAGTTAAATGGTCTCTTTTAAGTTATGAACAACTGCGATTTAACCCCTTTTCTAGAGATTTAAACGGTGGGTCACTTATAGTTCAACGACACTATTTTACCCCCTTCCAACCGCTGTTTTACTCATTGTCTGTGAAAATAAAAATAAAAAGAGGGACAAGATGGTCTTTTTCGATCTTTAGGTTTGCCCTAATTGGAAATGGTATATAATCCCCTCCAATGAGTAGAGAAACATAGAAAAAGCTTTCTTAAAATTCTACACCTTTTTTTATAGAATTCATAGATGTTCTTAGGGGTTTTCTTTAAGATTTCAATTGGGTTTTATTTCAACTCTTTAATTTAACTATTTTAGGTATCTTTACACTTTAATTACAATTGTTGGATGGTTTACTTTCTATTATTTTTGTATTTTTATGTTATAGGATGTTTATGTTGAGTTTTTGATGAATTTTGAGCTTGAGAACTATGGAAAACGTATGGATGATTGGACATAATGCAATGGATGATCTTTTCTTTGATTTTCAGCTTTAATTTTGATTATGTGAACTCAATATCTTATTTTTTCAAGTTTTCCAAAGTTAGGTTTTGATAGTTTAATGGATTATTTTATGGTTTTAACTTGTTCTTGATGCTTTTAGAATGGGTGAAGCTTTGTAGTTGAAGTTATGCATGCTTTTAGGTTTCAAAGTGTTTAATTTCGGTTTTCCCTATTTTTTGTTGGCCATAATTTCTATTTAGGTGTAATTAGTTTTGGTTTTTGTTAATTAAGTTTTAATTAGTTGATTATTAGCATAAATAGCTTGAGTTTACATTAGATTAAGTGTGAATCTTAGTTTACATTCCTAGTTTTGAATTTTCCATCTTGGAATTATTTTAATTAAATATGGGTTTTGTTTATTTAATGTTTATTTTGATTAATTTAACCATGTGTGGCTAGATTTTAAGGGTTTTAAGGGCAGTTATTTGTGAGAATGTGATTGAATGTGATTGAATCCTAAAGGGTGATCAACCCTAGTGATAATGGGCAGTTATTTGTGAGAATGTGATTAAATCCTTTTGAGTTGCTGCTCTAAAACTTAGGTTAGATTGGAACTTAGTTTTAATGTCAATGATTAGTTATTTGTGAGAATGTGATTGAATGTGATTGAACCCTAAAGGGTGATCAACCCTAGTGATAATGGGCAGTTATTTATGATAATGTGATTGAATCCTTTTGAGTTTGATGCTCTAAAACTTAGGTTAGATTGGAACTTAGTTTCAATGTCAATGATTAGTTATTATCTCTAGGGTTGATCACCCTTTAGGTAATTTTGTAATCCAAAAGCTAGGGTTGAGCATGTGATACGTAATAGTCCATAGCAATTTTCGAAAATACCAATAAACTAGTTGAATTTGTGGGTAAACTTAGCTAACTAGTCTAGGGTTCCAATCCTTTATATTACACCTTCCAAGCTTATGAGTAGGTAGCCCAAGTTAGCCATTCCTTAGTACCTAATGATTCTTTTCTATTAAATTTAGAAAGCTTATTCGAGGTTATAGCGGAGTTAAGAGAGTTTCTAGAGTTTGTTAGACTCATCTACTTTCAAGGAATTGAGGGTTTGAGACCTTGCTCAAACCTATAGGCTAGCATCTTAACTAAAGTACCATGTATTTAGGTTTGAGGATCAAAGATTGTCCCAAAATCTCGATGATACCTTCAGTTGATTTCTTTACTTTTGTTGTTAGTTTATCGTCTTTTGCTTTGTATTTTTCCTTTTGTTATTACTACATCTTAGCTATTTTAGTTTTTATTGCTTCTGGGGTTTTTGTTTTCTTTTATTTACAGCATTCAAAATAAAATTTCCATTTTAATTCTCTACAGTTTGACTCTAACTCACACTTCTGCATAGTTAAGAAGTTAGGAATTTACTATTTGATAGTTTTGCAATGAGCTATCAAATTTTTGGTGCCATTTTTGGGGTGCTGGTGTGTGTTTTTATTATCTCCTGTATTGTTTTTATTTTTATTTTTGCTGATCTTTATTGCTCTTCCATTTGATTTGCATTTCCCATAGTTCTTTAAAACACATTTGTTTGCAAAAGTTTACTGAGGACAATAAGAGTGCATTACTTTTTCCATTTAACCCTTTTTTTTCTCTTATTGCAGGTCATACTAGGTTTCCTCAAAGTGAGCGCGTTAGGTTTACACATCATCCTGAAAGTTATAGCTCCTTATCTTTTGAAGAAGAAGTTAGAGTTTAGAAGCATTTATAGAGAAAGAAGAAATATAAGAGATCATAGAGCCTTATCAACTCACCTTGAGGAGCTTTCAGCTCCTACTTTTAACCTTAACCTACTTTGTTTTAATTATCCAAATGATGAGCCAAAAGTTGAGATTAAACGTAGACTAATCTACTCATTACCCACTTTTATAAGTATTTGAGATGCCAGCTTATTGGGGTCGGGTTACATCACTAACTCGAATAAGTTTCTAAAGGAGTTCTATATAACATGTTTGGGTATGAAGCCAGCAAGAGTCACAATGGAACAACTTAAGCTAAAGGCATTTCTTTTTACCTTAGTAGATACAGCCAAGGAGTAGCTTTATGATTTGCCTGTCAAATCGGTCAACACTTGGGAGTAGATGCAACAGGAATTTTAGAGAAGCATTTCCCTTCCTCATGAGCCACTAACTTTAGAAAGGAGATATGTAGTATCTAACAGGACACAAAGGACTCATTGCATGAATACTAAGAATGCTTCAAGAAACTCTGCAACAACTATCTAAACCACCAATTAAGTGAACAATTGTTAATTCAATATTTCTATGAGGGTTTATTACTTTTGGATAATAACATGATTGATGCTGCGAGTGGTGGAGCTTTAATTGATAGGACACTAGAGGATGCGAAGAACTTGATAGGAGCAATGACTTCTAACTCTCAATATTAGGGGAACTGCAGCAGTGCTTCCTCCTTGACAAAGCAGGTGAAGGAGGTATCCATTTTTAAGATGGAGCAGTATGTAGCCATCTTGACCTCCTTAATATAACAAGCAATGATAGGTAAGGGAGACTTTAAGTTATACGGTATTTATTCTTTAGCTAACCATACTACTAATGCTTGTCCAACTTTATAGGATAAACAACGAGTCAATGCATTTGGAGGGTTCCAAGGACAACCACGATGCTATAATCCTTTTTCCCCCCACTTACAATCCAGAGCGGAAGGATCATCCTAACTTTAAGTATGGAAACCCAAAACAAGGCAATAACTCTAATATGCGACCACCTACTTATTAGTAGCAATAACAAAAGCAAGGATTCCAAGCACTGCCAGGTTTTCATCAGCATCAACCACAGATTCAACATAAGAACCAACTGCAGGTATGTCCTTAGAGGAAATTATTAAGAGATTAGCTACTAACACTCTTCAATTCCAATAGGAAGCGAGGAGTGGAATAAAAAAATTAGAAAATCAAGTCAGCTAGCTGATGCAGTGCAGAAATTAAAAGCTCAAGCTACACAGGGTTTCCTAGTTAATTGGAGAAGAACCTAAGAGAAGAAATTTGTGCCATTACTTTAAGGAGTGGCGAGGAGGTTGAAGAAGGAGAGCAATCCTCCTAAGGTGAGTACCTCACACCTTGTTGCTACTGATCCACTTCATATTCCATTTCCTTGCAGGTTAGCTAAGAGAAAACATTAGGAATAGGAGAAAGAGGTATTAGAGATATTTCACAAAGTGGACATCAAAATACCTCTATTGGAAATAATCAATCAAGTCCCACGCTACGTAAAGTTTTTGAAAGAGCTGTGTACCAATTAAAGGAAGTTAAAGTTCAACAAGAAGATTAGTTTGGGTGGGGGTAACGTATCATTATTTTTGCAGAGGAAGCTAGCCCTCAAGTATAAGGATCCGGGTATTTTTACTATTCCTTGTAACATAGGTGACAAGAGATATTAATGATGCATGCTAGATTTAGGAGTTTCCATAAACACTTTTTATTTTTAAAGATCTAAACCTTGGTTCTTTGAAAGATACTGGAGTTATCATTTAGCTAGCTGATCAGTCTAATACATACTTTAAGGGGGTTATTAAGGATGCTTTTGTATAACTAAACAAGCTTATTTTTCCTGCAAATTTGTATAGTTTACACATGCAAGATAAGAACTCTTCAAGTTCTTCGACAATTTTGTTAGGGTGATCTTTTTTTAAGATATCTCAGACGAAGATCGATGTCCATAGCAGGATGTTGACTATAGAGTTTGATGGTGAGGTCATCCACTTTAACATCTTCGATGCTATGCATTATCCATCGAATTGTGAGTTAGTTGCTAGGGTAGATATTTTTTACTCTTTGGTAAAACATAGGTCTTTTCTTTTTATAGGTAATCCTTTACTAGCAGCCTAGACTACCCCGATGAAGTAAGAGATCTCTGACTATTAGCAAAGCAAGTTTAAGCTTGGAGATGATTTAAAGGAAGCAATTGGAGTCTTTGGACCTATCCCCAATATCTTGGTAGGTACGCCTCTCAATTCTTAAAATTACTTGTTTGTACTAATTGTTTGTTACCTTCTGTTATATAGCCATTGAAGTAGAGTTGAAGCCCTTACCAAATCATCTCAATTATGTTTAATTAGGAGACAACAACACTATCCTTGTGATCATAGCAAGTGACCTCACTAAGGGGCAAGAAGAGAAGCTCGTAAGTGTGTTACGTAAGTACAAGATGGCACCAAGATGGAAAGTCATGAATTTTAACGGTATTAGTCGTTCTTTATGTATGCATAGGATATTTTATAAGAAGAAGCTACCCAGTTCGTCAAGTGTAAAGACACCTTAACCCAACAATGATGGAGGTAGTGAAGAAAGAAGTGATGAAATCACTTAATATGGGTTTCATCTACCCCATCTCCAATAGTAGGTAGATAAGTCCATTTTAGGTAGTTCTAAAGAAGTCAAGCATTACAGTTATGGAGAACGAGAGTGGAGAGATGGTGCCAACTTAGGTATAAAATGGATAGCAAGTTTGCATAGACTATTGTAAACTCAATTCGATAAGTAGAAAGGACCATTTCTCCTTACCCTTAATTCATTAAATGATAGAGCATTTTGCTAGTCATGCTTATTACTAGTTTCTTGATGGTTATTCAAGTTACATTTAAGTAGCTATCGCTTTGGAAGAATGGGATAAGATGACTGTTAGTCCTTTATGACACCTAAAAAAGAGGTGAATTATGCTATAAAAGTTCTTTTACAAGTCACAAATCCTTTATCTAAATTGCGGAAGATGAAAAACAATTATTAGAATGTACAAAAAAAGATGAAGTAAATACGTAAAATTAAGAATAATAGGGAAGAAATACATCATCAATTTAGGTTACAACTTACTTAACGATAAGGACTTTTTTGTGGCTCAAGGATAACCTTCTCTCGTTCTTTTTATAACGCTAAAAAATAACCTCACCAAAATAATAGAGTTACACTCAAAAATCACCATTTGGTATAGGAAAGAGGCCCTCAACACTTGATGAATACACAATAAAAAGCTTCACATGGTTTAATAAAGATACCAACTATTAGAATGCTTGGAATGCACATAGTACAATGAAAACTTGATGTTTCTTTTCTTACTAATCACATATATTTATACTCTTAATCTTGATGAATTACCTATTGCTCCAATGTTCATCTTTATTAAACTCTTATTACCATTATAAAATATAACTATTCCTGATCTTTCACTCGCTAATCTTCTCATTTGGTTGATCAATTAAGGACATTAGGCTGACTATTCTTCCAATCTTTGTCATTCAATCAACTGGTACACTGGATGCGGTCAACTAATAGTCATTCGATTGATCGTTCCTCTTTAGATGGCATCAATTGAATCTTTAACTAGTACGAGTCTTTTCTCCATATATAATTCTTCATATTAAGCTCCAAAACTCCAAATGCACTTGAACTTCTTCTAAAATACCTACCTTTACAATACACTTAAACAAAACATTAGTAATAAAGGTGTTTTGTAATCATTAAAATAAGGTAAAACCTACCTTAGTTTAACAATCTCCCCTTGTTTTAGTGATGACAAAACCATGTGATATTATGACGAGTATGCTTAATAATCGTTAATCAAATACCACTTAATCAAGTTTTTAAACTCCCCCTAAGTTAAATAAGAATTCAAGGTTTGCAGCTATGACTAATTTTAAGTCTAACTCCTCCTCAATTCATGCATTAAGGAAAAGAGAATAGTAAACACAAAGAAACATAATATCACACACCTCTTCCCCATTTTTGAAATCAACATAAAAGGCATAAACATATAAATAAGATATCATAAGGATTCACCGTCTAACATCTCAATTTCTCTTATAATCGGAAAAAAATGATTTTCACATGAAGGTTTAGTAAAAATATCCACTAATTGATGCAAAGTATCAATAAACTCAAGTTTTATATCACCATTTTGAACATTATCTCTAATAAAATGATAACAAATTTCGATATGCTTAGTCCTAGAATGTTAAATAGAGTTATTTGTTAAACAAACATTATTATCACATCTTATAGTAATTTTGTGGAGATCCAAACCATAATCTCTAAGTTGTTGTATAAGCCACAAAACTTGAGTGCAATAACTACCAATAGCTACATATTCAGCTTATGTTGTAGAAATACAATAGAACTTTTTTTCCATAAAACCATGAAACTAGTCATTACTTAAGAAATGGCATGCTCCGAAAGTACTTTTTTTATCTAATAAACCGATGTACATGTTTAGATTTGATTGGTTATTCAAATGCTGATTGTGTAAGAAGTTTTTTTTCTTTAAATGTTATTCAATTCGAAAAATGAAAAAAATAAAGAGAGAAAAGAAAAAATAACAAAAGAAAAAAAGAGATAAAAATAAAGAGAGAGAGTCAATTATGGTAGCAATAGTTAGTGATAAGTAGTCATTTGTATTCGCATAAATGTCTCAAAAATTAAATTTGGTTGTCCCTCTATACTTAGTACTTTTCGAACATTTATAAAAAACCCTTCAAACATTCCCTCCAAACATTTATAACTCACCTAAACTCAAGACCTATTACAACCTTTTGTAAATCCCTTTTTGATCCATGATAGCATATAGCAAAGTTTGAAACATTCCATGCATTTGATCTCTTGAAAACAAATGGATAGAATGTAATGGTTATGTTTAATTTGCATGAGGACAAGCAATGATTCAAGTATGGGGTATTTGATAGAGTTTATATTAAGTTGTTATGTATATTTCAAAGTGAATTCATCCCTATTTTTAGTTTAGGAATGCTCAAATTGTGTGACATTATGCTTAATGACAAGTTTAATCCCTTAACACAGTTTTGAGACTAGAGTGTGAAATTTTTTGGAAGAAAGTTGGAGTGAAAAAGAAGTGAAGTTGCAGCTACTGGATAGCTGTTAGAAGATTGGTCAAACAATGCTTCTAGTCAGTCAATCGGTGCTTCTGATCAGTCGATCGAATAATCTATAAAAATAGGACAGAATGTTCTTTTTTAGAAGTACGGCTTACCCTAATTGGAAATTATATATAATTCCTCCTAAGATAGAAAAAAAAAAAAAGAGGACGAAAACCCTTACATTTTTCTAGGTACTCCTTCTTGCTCTTACTCATTTTCCTAATGTTCTTGGTATTTTTGGTCGTAATTTGATGCTAGTTTCCTTTCTTTTCATTTAGTTTCTTGTTCGAGATAGTTTTATGCTTTAAATGATATTCTTGGATGATTTATTTTCTGTCATTTTCGTATTTATAGATTATATGATGTTTGGGTTAAGTTTTTGGTGAATTTTAGGCTTGAGAACTATGGAAAATGTATGTATGGTTAGGTATAATGCAATAGATGATCTTTTCTTCAATTTCTAACTTTGATTTTGATTATTTAAGCTCAATTACTTGTTATTTTAGGTTTGCCCTTAATTGATTTATGATTTTTTGGTAGTTTATCTTAGGGGTTTTTATTTGTTCTTGATGTTTTTGGATTGGGTTTTTCTTTATAGTTGAAATTATGCTTGTTCCTATATTATAAAATGTTTAATTTTAGTTTTTGCCTATTTTAGGTGTGCTAGAATTTCTAATTTTGTGTAGTTAGTTTGGGTTTTTTAATTAAGTTGTAATTAGTTGATTATTAGTATAAATAGCTTGAGTTTGCATTAGATTGGGCGTTGAACCTTAGTTTTCATTACTAACTTTGAATTTTCCAACCTTGATTTCCTTTAATTAAGTATGAATTTTATTTATTTAATGTCTATTTTAATTAACTAAAGCATGTGTGGCTAGTTGTATAAGGTTTTAAAGGTATTTTATGGATAATAGGCAATTATTTGTGAGAATGTGATTAAATTATATTGCATTTGGTACTTTAAAAATTAGGTTGGATTGGAGCTTAGGTTCAATGTCAAGGATTAGATATTATCTCTAGGCTTAATCACTCTTTAGGTAATTTCCTAATTTGAAAACTAAGTTTGAGCGTGTGATAAGTGATAGTCTATAGCAATTCTTGAAGATAACAATAAACTAGTTAAATTTGTGGGTAAACTTAGCTAACTAGTCTAGGGTTCTAATACTTTAGGTTGCACCTTCCGAGTTTGTTAGTAGGTGGCCTAAGTTAGTCATTTTTCAGCACCTAACTCTTTTTTACTATTAAACTTAAATAGTTTATTTGACATTATAACAGAGTTAGGAATATTTCTAGAGCTTGTTAGATTCATTTACTTTCAATGGACTGAGGGTTTGAGGGCTTGTTTGGACGACCTATGGTCTAGCATCTTAGCTAAAATAGCATCTATTTAGGTTCAAGGATCAAAGATTGTCCTAAAATATCGATGATATCTTCAACCTATTTATCATCTTGGTGAAGCTCGTCGTAAGCTACGAAATAATAAAAATACCTAACTAACCTAACTAAGTAGCTAGGGCAAGTCAGGGTTGATCCCACAGAGAGCTAGAGTGA